>JAJOOO010008552.1:0-11725 GCA_029582685.1 Solanum piurae | reverse complement strand
TACCTAGAGCAAGATTTGAATTTCTCAGAAAAAGGCTTGGGATTGCTGCTCTTGAGTCAAGGAGGAGTGTTGAAAGTGGTGCCTCAAAACCTGGAGATTAGTTCCACTTTCTGCTGTATCAATATACAACTTAAAAGTAGGATTAAGTTCAGATAAATTAGGCTGCAGTATTTGGCAGAATCTGATTAGTTAGTTGCTATATTTTAGGCTTTAGTTATTGGAGATAATGTTAGCTTATTTCACTCCTTTTCTTTAGCTTTTTAAGTTATGAATTCATGTATTTATATTGCAGTCATTATTTCAATAAAAATAACTTAACCTTGTATCTTCTCTTTTCTTTCTTAGTAAACATCTGTTATTCTCCTGTTAAAACCAACAATGGTCATAAGCCTTTTCAATGTCTAGCTTACACATGACACCAGGTTGATCTCCTTTCATTCTAGAGTCCACACATTCACTGCAATGAGGGCAGCATCCATAATCTGCCTCCCTTTTATGAATGTCATTTGATGCTTGTTGACTAGGATGTCCACCACTTTTTTCAGCCTTTCAGTCAATAGCTTTGCTATCTCCTTGTAGATGCCAGTGATCAGACTTATTGGTCTGACATCTTTCAGTTATGATGCCCCTGCTTTGTTAGGAAGGAGAGCCACATAAGTTGCACTGAAGCTTTTCTCAGTATTTTGATTAACATGAAAGTCATGTAAAGTGTTCTTAATATCCTCTTTAAGCAGGCCCCAAAGAGCAAGATAAAAAGACATTGGAATGCCATCCAACCCGGGATCCTTTTCCATTGCACATAGCTTGATACTGTCCAGTATTTCTCTTCAAAATATCTGTGTAAACACTCTTGTTCTTCTTTCGTTAAACATCTAGGATTGTCAAACAGCGATTCTGGCCTCCACTACCTTCTTTAGTTGTTTTAATAGAAACCAAAGATAGCAAGTTCTAGAAAAAAAGATAAGGGAACCTATAGGGTATTAAGTAGGAGCTGGTTTGGAATTTCGTGTGAGGCATCTGTCCATCACCTGGTTAGTGATAGAGCTTCTGCATTCTTCTTTTTTCTGTCTCTTGATTTTTTGATACATGATTGGTTTCAACTTATGCACAATCATCTCTGTTTTAGATTCAAAAAAATAAAGAAAAAAGAACCAGCTATCTTGTCGAATGTAAATTATTTTCTTTTGCAAAGGACTTAATTCTGCAGTTCTCTTTGTTGCATCATTTACCTATATCTTTATGCCATAGCCTAGTAGCACTCAGATATGGGGCTGGAGTGTTCTTTCTTCAAGGTTTCTATGCGCTTATTTCCAAGTGAAATATATTCTACTTTTATCAATGTAGTTCAAGGACGAATGCAATACTGAGAAGAAAATTGCATCTGCGCTGAAGTCATTCTTGGAAACATCCATGTTTGTAGAGAGTGAAGAGAAGCTACGACGAAAACTCTTTGATCTTCTGCAGGTACATTGCTTTGATGTCCAGAAGTTTAATTTTGTCTATTCTTCTATTTAAAAATTATGCTTTTAATCTTTTTTTAAAAAATATTATGCTTTCTCTGCACCGATGCTTATTATACTACACTTGACTGTTATGTTGATGCTCCCATCTTTATCACAGAATGTAGCACTTATTAAAGATCCAGAAGATCCAAGAAAATTTTACCCTCGCTTCAATGTTGAAGACACAACAAGCTTTATGGATTTGGATCAGCACAGGTACCTCATGCGTTTTTCTAGTTCACACTATCTGATGTCGGATTTGATAAATTGCAGTGACATTTTAAAAGTAAACACCAGTGCTTATCTTTCATCCTTTTAGATGTCTACACATTTTCTCTGCATGTGAAGAATACCAGGGTTTTAGCCTCTATTTAAAGGCAGTTATGCTATTTTTTATGGTTTCTTATGATCTGTTTGCTGGTGCAGTCAGAATGTCCTAAAGAGATTATACTATGATTACTACTTCCATCGACAAGAAGGTCTTTGGCGTGACAATGCCTTTAAGACTCTGCCTGTTCTTTTGAACTCATCAGACATGCTCGCTTGTGGGGAAGACCTAGGCCTAATTCCCTCCTGTGTTCATCCTGTATGCCACTCAGAACCATCATCCTTGTGAATCGTATATGTTACATCACTTCTTGCATCTCAATGTATGATTTGAGTTATGACCACTTTGATGCAGGTGATGCAAGAATTGGGCTTAGTAGGCCTACGCATTCAACGCATGCCAAGTGAACCTGATCTAGAATTTGATATTCCTTCTCAATACAACTACATGACGGTAAAATTCTCTGAGATTTCTGCTACTACACCCCAGCTTCTTTGAAATGGAAGATGGTCTTAGTTACTGCAGCTTCTATGATAATCTACTGTAAAAACCTTTTCCCGTGAAATGTAAAACATACTTGACCTAATAGGTAAATTTTATTCATATGATCATACATCGATTTACTGTAACATTTGTTCAAGTGCTCCCTTTGGCTATAAGAAAAAGCACCTGGAGGCGTGACAAAAAGTGATTCATTGTCACGCTTGTTGTTTATGATTTTACCTTTTAAGTGAAAACATACTGACGTACTGGAAATCTGCTAAAAGCCATTGGAAAGTGGAAACTAGAATGCAAACTCTAATTTTGCTTAACATGAAAAAAAAATACATGAACTAACTGTTGTGCTGCTTTTAATGTTTTATTAGTTAGATTCTTGTTATAAAGCTGCCCCCCTGGAATATAATAAAGATAGAGGCTGTCAAGACACCTTTGAATATGCCTTCCTTTTCCTTCGTATATCTTGTAAATGATTTTTAAGAGTGCTTTTGTCGTCAAGTATTTATCTGGTTTCAAT
The DNA here is from genome assembly GCA_029582685.1 of Solanum piurae. Classification (NCBI taxonomy): domain Eukaryota; kingdom Viridiplantae; phylum Streptophyta; class Magnoliopsida; order Solanales; family Solanaceae; genus Solanum; species Solanum piurae. The sequence goes on along the minus strand of JAJOOO010008552.1, from coordinate 8,880 downwards.
GCATATTAGTCCTTGTTGCTCAAAGACTGGCCAAATAAAGTTCGTACTTTAAATTTAGGTTTGTGCTCCATCATGCCATGACTGTTCTACTCTACGTGCTTGGTGGGAGGAAGATGAAGAGAGAAGGCACCGCTTTTTTCAAACAGTGATGGGATCTGATGAGTTGCCACCTGATCAATGCACTCCTGAAATTGTACACTTTGTCTTGCGACAGCATGTTGAAGCTCCATCAATGTGGTCAATATTTCCGCTCCAGGTACTTAATTGATATAAAGATCCTACTCCTTTTGTAGCATGTAGTTAATTATTTTGTAGTAGTCTTTGCTAAATTGATTTGCTCCATATGTGCCTCGAAGCTTCATAGTGCTGAACTACTGGCCAGGGTGATAAGTGAGTTCTATGTCCTTCCAATAATCACTTAAGTCCTTCTAAAGGCATTAGCTCTCTAGGCTTCTAAAGGATAATGCTTTTTGTCCAAAGTGCAAGAAAAAAGTCAGAATTCCTTTTCTTGGGGAGCTTTTAGCCAATCTCAAACAATCGAATTCAATTTGAAAAGGGCTGCTATCCAAAGATATTGATAATTACTTATGCCCTCCCCCTTCTCCCAAAAGAAAGAATTCCAAAACAAATACTTTTGATTATTCACCCTATTGACATTGTATGAATTTTAAATTCTATCAAAGAGATTGTGATTTTGTATCTCGGAATAGATGTTTTGAAACAATAAGGAGATATATGAATTTTGTAGCTCTGTGGAAATGGTTGATTAATTATGTTTTGTCTACTAGTGTCCGAAAAATTGGACTGTACTTATTTAAGGACACATGGAAATTTGTTAGCACTATTGTTCAGTCAGGCCTACTAAACCTCCTTCATGACTAAATATGCCACTAATAAGCATCTTTTTTGCCTACTCTAACGCAGTCATGAGAAAAAAATTAGGTGGTTGTTTTTCATGGTATCATTTAGTCTGAACTGTGAAGCACATGATCTTGACATTATGCTACATTGTGCAATTTCTTTTATTATGCAAGTGAGCTGCCCAGCGAGATTAATGTCTCAATGCTCATCTCAGCGTTCAGGATTTTCTTCCACGGCACTGACACTATTGCTAAATAATATACAGGATTTGCTAGCACTCAAAGAAGATTACACGACACGGCCTGCAGTGGAAGAGACTATCAATGATCCAACAAACCCAAAACATTACTGGCGATATCGTATGTGCCTTTGTCCTCTTTGTTGTCTCTCTATCCCCCATTCCCCGCCTACCTCAAAAAGAAAAAGAAACATAAGAGTAAACTTTTCTTTTATTTATCTGGTTTGATCAAAACTAAATTTTTATCAGGTAGTTAAATTCAAATACGCAGAAAAAAGTGTTGGGGTGTGTAACATGTTCCTGCAAAAAGTTCCTCCATTTCCTTTACGTTACTAGACCTTTGTCCATACAGCTGGTTCAATTTCAGTTAGTTTATGTTCTTCGAAATGTTCAACTGAGAAGACAAAGTTAACCTTTCTATTAAATCCATCCACCTTAATAGTTATAGTAACTACTCGTTCAAATTTAGTTTGCCTAGCACAATTAGGACATTTATTGTCTGCACATGGACTAAATCCTTGCAAATACTGTTCTGAAACGAGAAAGCCTCATAACTAGACTCCATGTTTCTTATGATGATTCCAGCTTATCATCCTAATAGGGAATATGTTATGTATCCATGCTTTTTCTTTTTCACAGTAATTATAGTGCCTTATAAATGGCCCCCAAGGCCTAGCTCAAGTGGCAAAAGGTGGAGGATTTGTGGCTTAGGTCGCAGGTTCAAGCCCCACACCATGCAAAGCGAAGCCCGGTATTTAAGTGGAGAAGGGTAGAGGGGCGGGCCCATTATCCACCGAGTTTAGAAGGCTGTGATTGGTCCAAAGGGCGGGTCACAGACGGATTTCTCGGTTATCAAAAAAAATAAATAGTGCCTTATAATGGCAGTGACATAATTATCATGATGGAGGTGGTAGGTGTGATAGTGACTAATAGTAGTGGTTGACAATGGTGGTGGTTGTGACTTGTGATGATAGAGCTGGTTGGTGGTGGTAGCTGATGGTTGACAACGGTAATGGTGGTGGTTGTGATGACAGAGGTGGTTAGTGATGGTGGGATGTAATTGTTGATAAGGGTGGTGGTGAAAATTGTACCCACAAGAATATCTCTTCATGATATTAAGACTTTGTTCAAGATCTTAATGATTTTAGATCTATTCAGACCAAATATGTGTTTAATCTTAATGTAAACAAATATACTAATGGTTTAAGGTCTGATCCACATGCAATAATGAATAGAAGTACATCTTATACTAGGTTTCACATCATTAACAACAACAACAACATACCACGTGTAATCCCACAAGTGGGGTCTAGGAGGGTAGAGAGAATGAAACCTTACCCTTGACTTGAGAAAGTAGAGAGGTCGTTTACGATAGACCCCCGGAATCCAAGTAAAGCATCATACGAATTAAGTGTGGAAAACAAGTACAATAATGAAGAATCCATATTGAAAACAATTGAGAAGAATAGTAACAACAACAAATAATATGATAACCGAAACCAAGGAGACAATAAAATCGAAGAATAGATAATATGAGAGTAATAAAAAAATAGTGATACCTAACTAGGCAACGTTCGATTATCTATTATCCTTCTATCCTAATCATCGACCTTCAAATCTAACTATCTAGGGTCATGTCCTCGGTAAGCTACCGGTGTGCTATGCCCTTGCTCATCACCTTTTCCCAATACTTTTTCAGCTTACTTCTATCTCTCCCTGTATCATATAGTGAACCTCTTACACTTAATCACTGGGACATTTATGCATATTTTTTAACATGCCCGAATCATCTTAGCCTCACTTCTGTCATCTTATCCACCACGAAAGCCACTCTCATCTTGTCCCGAATATCTTCAATCCTAATCCTATCGCTCCTACTATGCCTACAAATTCATCTCAACATCCTCATTTCGACTACTTTCATCTTTTGGATGTGAAACTAGACCGAACAACCCTACATCCCCATGCAACATAACTAGTTTGACCAGCATTTTATAAAATATATTACTATCTTTATGTTGGAGAGATCACTATTAGCATAAGAAAACCTTTAAATCAACACTATAACATTTTTACTTGATCTTTCCTTGAGCTTATGAAACTTTAATTCATCATCTAGTCGCATCTACGTTCTTTCATGGTGAATAAAAAAACCCAGAGAAGGGCCTAAATTGTCCCTCACCTATTTGAATTTGTACAAAACTACCCTCCATCCACCTTTCGGTTCCCAAATACCCTTAGCGTTAACCTTTTGGCTCAAAAATACCCTTGATATAAACCTTTGGCTCATATTTGCCATTATATTTAACAAGTCCCCTAAAGTAAAATTATTAAATGCTTATTTATTATGTTGTCTAATTTGATTGGTCCAAATTTAAACCCTTCTCAAATAAATAATAAAATTACATATGATTCATATTTTGACCCGATACACTTGAAAATACTATTTAAAAAAATATTAAGTTCATGATATCTTCCTATTGGCCTATTTTAAATCAACCCCCGATTTATTATGACTCAATTCATAATTAGGAATTTAACTAAAATCCATACTCGCCCCATCTGATCATTAATCTAAAAAAAGATTATTATTTTTTATTAATATAAAATTCTCTATCAATTATCCAATTATCTTGTTCATTTCCTTTTTTATTCTTTTTTTATTCTCTTACTAGTTTTGGAAACGTGGGTTAAACGTTTGACCATTATTATGGTATTAAACTAATACATGCCTAACTGGTCATACTTTAAATCTAAAACCTTCCACTTTTAATATAAAAAACATTTGTAACATCAACCCAATTAACATGAAAAGCAACAAGATGAACCTGTCATAATATCATGGAAAAAGTTAAACAAAGCAATATATTAATAGTTAAAAAAAATAATGACCAATAAATAAAGAATTACATAAGAATTATAATATGATAAAACACAAGAATGCAGTAGACTAACATTTTATGTCCAAATTATAAAGAAAGCAACTATGTACATTAAGAGTTGTGAATCAACATGAAAAAATAATAGATATAAAAAATCAACCTGATTTTATAGATGTAAATGATTTTCTTGACGAAATGGAACCAAAAAATTGTAAATAACTTTACCTCCTAATTTTTCACTAGTACATAAAGAATGCAGAACATAAGAAAGGCTAATTTATAGGAATGAAAACAATAAAAGAGGATATCAATACAAATGAATATATGAGATATTATAGCAGGGAAGCTCATTGGTTGCCTTTTCATCTACTATGGCTATACGGCTTCCACTTTTCTATTAATTTTGTATTAAAAAAATATTTATTATGCTTTTAAAGAATGTATAGTTATATTTTTACACTTAAATGTTCTTAACATAATATTTGATAGGAGGGCCAAAAATCATACAATATTTTATGGGTATTAAAGATAAAAGGATTGATTATTTAAAAGTGGAAAATGATAAGTTATAACATCTAAATATGTATTTGGTCTAGTTTAATTGTCATTATTGATTTGATTTTAAAATTTAATAAAATATACTTTTTAATTAAAAAATTAGCGAAGGGCATTTTTGTAATCCAACTTTGAACTTAAAACCTTTCCACTTTTAATATAAATATGAATATGAATAAATATGATATGATAATTATTAATTAGGATATCAAAAATTCAAACTTGAAATGAATTTACATGTTCATATTTTTTTAATTTGTATTATTTTCATGGTGGGTGGGGATAGGAAAAAAGGTTATTTTCATTCTTTTATTTTGAACTTTGGATACACACAAAAGAAAAATTGTAGTATATATATGCACATAGTTTTTTTTTTAATTCATTTTCTATTGATCTAATTATTTATAATTGAATGTAATCGTTATTTTTCTCCTCTTTACTCCCTTGTTTAATTTGTCATTAGTTGAGAAAAATTAAAATTTAAAATGGTTGACAAGATTCAAGAAGAAAAAGAAAGTGGAAGAGAGAGTAGGTGGGGGGAAAGTGAATGTAGATAGTAGATGATTTATCTTTTTTATCTTTAATTTATTATGGAACCCAAAATTAGGCCAATCACACGAGCCTATATATTAAGTAATTTCAAATTATTTTAATGGAGAAATGCCTAAAATGCCCTTAAACTATGGGATTTGATATAAATTTACCCTCCATCCACCTTATGAGTGTGGGCTGTTAGAAATAAGAGTATTTTTTTAGCCAAAAGGTTGATAATAGTGGTATTTGGAGCCGAAAGATGGATGGAGGAAAATTTTGTACCAATTCAAATAGTTGAGGGGAATTTTAGGCCCTTCTCTGTATAATCTAGAAAATCCTAAAAAATTGTTTTAGATTCAATAAGCTGGTAATTGAAGAGCATATTGTTAGTGATTTCTATTTTGTGGACTCACATATTAATATGTTATACGTAGATATGCTATAAATTAAAGTAGCCCATTGTATGATGTAATAAGGTATTAAAGTTTTGGGCCTAGAAAAGTAAATATCTATTAGTATGGGTTTAATTTAGATAACTTGAAATCCATGGACCTTTTCTTAAGTCTGATGGAGACTTAAATGCCCTTAAACTAAGAGATTTGATATAAATTTACCCTTCATCCACCTTATGAGTGTGGGCCGTTAGAAATAAGGATATTTTTGAGCCAAAAGGTTGACATTAGGGGTATTTGGGGCCAAAAGATGGAGGGAGGGAAGTTTTCTACCAATTCAAATAGTTGAGTAGTATTTTAGGTCCTTCTCCGTAATCTAGAAAACCCTAAAAAATTGTTTTAGATTCAATAAATTGGTAATTGAAGAGCATAGTGTTAGTAATTTCTATTTCGTGGACTCACATATTAATATGTTATACATAGATATGCTATCATTAAAGTAATCCATTGTATAATCTTATAAAGTATTAAAGTTTTGGACTTAAAAGTAAATATCTATTGATATGGGTTTAATTTAGATAATTTGAAATCCATGGACCTTTTCTTAAGTCTGATGGAGACTTATTGAAAAGGTACCATTTAAACCGGAAAAGGTACCTTTTTAGATGAAAAGGCACTTCAGAATCCTTTAAAAGGATTTGGTCTATGAACCAGGAGAATATACTTTTTCTCTTTCTCTCCATCTCCGAAAAAGAACACTAAATAAGTAATCTTGACCTTTTGGAAGATCAAGTTCATTAATCATGTTATTGCAATGGAACAAGGTTAGTGTACCTACCATTCTTCTAACAAATAGGTGTTACCAAATGGTAAATTATAACACTATGTGAGTTTTCAAGTAAGTCTAGGGATTTTGTTGAGAATTTGAGAGAAGTTAAATGCTCTAAAGTCATTCCCCGTTTTATGAAGGCAAAGTCTTTTTGGTTTCATTTCTTATCTATTCAAGCACAAAGTTATCCTGTGATTGTTTGAGTTCATTCTTCTAGCTATACAAGAGAAGAACTGGATAGTTGGCCAATCTTTGATGATTTGATAAACCCAACTGGATTGTCAAGATTTAGGATATATAAGCAACTAGAACAAGAACCTAGTTGAGTTCTCACTTGTATTGCGTTTGTAGACAATAGAATTCGCGTTGTGAAAATAATAATCAAGAACGGAAAAGTATCGCAACAATCGTTTTATTGATTTAAAGTGTGAGTTTTACAATCTCTATGATTCCTCTGAATTCGCCTTTTCGGATATAATTAAAGGGCTCTTGAGCTTGATCTTGATCTTGGACTTAAACTTGAACTTGATCTTGATCTCGAACTTGAACTTTATCTTGATCTTGATCTTGACTTCTAATTGAATTCAAGGGCTTCGAGCTTGATCTTGAATCCTGTGGTCTTGATCTTGATCGTTGTTAGACTTGAACTTGAACTTTATTTTGATCTTGACCTTTAGTTGAATCCAAGGGCTTTGAGCTTGATCTTGAATCCGGCGGTCTTGATCTTGATCGTTCTTGAACTTGAACTTTATCTTGATCTTGACTTCTAGTTTAATCCAAGGGCTTCGAGCTTGATCTTGAATCCGACGGTCTTGATCTTGAATTCGGCGGTCTTGATCTTGATTATTCTTGAACTTGAACATTATCTTGATCTTGACTTCTAGTTGAATCAAAGGGCTTCGAGCTTGATTTTGAATCCGACGGTCTTGATCTTGATCGTTCTTGAACTCTCGAATTCTTGAACTTGTAGAGAAATTTGCGGCATTTGATCCACAAGCTTTCTCTAGCTTCTTGTTAGAATTCTTGAACTTGTAGAGAAATCTTTGACTTTTGATCCACGAGCTTTCTCTAGCTTCTTGTTTAGAATTCTTGGTCCTTGTAGAGAAATCTATGGCTTTTGATCCACGAGCTTTCTCTAGCTTCTTGTTTAGAACTCTTGGTCCTCTATTATGAATTATGAGGACCCTATTTATAGTTTTAAAATAGAGGAGTTGTGTTTAGAAGAGGATTCCCTTCAGCCAATCAGATTTAAGTGACGTGGCATATAGGCTTTATGGAGTGGGCTTTAATTAAAGGATTAATTACTTGAGTGGATCATTTTTTAAAAATAATTACATATTTTAGATATACTTTTTAATTATTACCATTTATAGCAATATATAACAATACTATATATTTTATTAGAATTTTTTCTCTCTCACCTCTTTCTCTTTTTTCTCCCTCAACTTTTTAGTTTTTCTCTCTTTCTCGCTCTTTCTCCCTTTTGTTTTTATACGCTGTTCTTTTTTCTTTGCTTTCTTTTTGTTGCTCTTTCTTATTTTCTTTTTATTGTTTTTTCTTTCTTGCTTTGTTTTTGCTGCTCTTTCTCTCTCTTTCTATTGCTTTCTTTTCCTTTCTTTCTCTCTCTACTTTCTTTCGTAGAGTAGTCAATGATTCGTAGAACGAATAAAATTTGTATCAATAATTAATTAATTAGATAAATAATTTAATCGTAACAAATGAAGAGACATAATAAATTGCAAAATGAATTAAACTTGAATTAAAAATGTATTACACGCATATTAAAGTTGAATTAGAAGAGAATTAAACATGAATGCAAAATGTAGCAAACGAAAGAACATTCTATGATCTGTAAACTGAATGAATTTGTATCAATAATGAATTTAACAAGTAATTCAATCGTAACAAATCAACCAATAAATTACAAAATGAATTAAAATTGTATTTAAAAATGTATTGCACAAATATTAAAGTTGCATTGGAAGAGGAAATTAAGCATGAATAAAAAAAGTAACTAATGAAAGATCAGACAATGATTTATAGAGTAAATTAAACTTGTATCAATAATGAATTAAACTTGTATCAATAATGAATTAAACAAGTAATCCAATAGTAACAAATAAATAAAAAAATTGTAAAATAAATTAAATTGCTTTAAAATTGTATTACACAATATTAAAGTTGAATTAGAAGAGAGAATTAAGAATGAATGAGAAATGTAACTAACGAAAGACAAGACAACGATCTATAAACTGAATTAAAATCATATTATTCATGAATAAAACTTATATTATATGTATCTTATAAATTAGTTTTGCTTTTACCACTAAGAGAATGAGTGATGGTTGCATTATGTATTAAAAATGTATTGTGCATATCTTATAAATGTATTATTAGTGTGTTACCTAAATTATTCTTGTTGGTATACGTAAGAAAGGAGTGAAGTGTGCAATACATATTATAGATGTATTATTCATGAATAAAAAATATATTATATGTGGCTTATAAATTACTTTTGGTTTGTATCACTAAAAACGTGAGTGATGTTTGCAATATGTATTAAAAATGTATTGTGTGGATGTATTATAA
>JAJOOO010008551.1:0-49099 GCA_029582685.1 Solanum piurae | reverse complement strand
AAAAAGATCGAGATATAACTCTTGTCTACTGCAAAACGGAAGAACAATTGGCGGATATATTCACTAAGCCTTTACCAGTCAGCAAGTTTCAGCTTCTCAGACAGAAAATTGGAGTTTGCAGTTTCCAAAGCAAGGAGGAGTGTTAGGAATTTGCTTTTTCAACTGCAGTTAATTTTACTTTTACTGCTTTATATTAGATAAGACTTAGTCAATTAGTTGTTAGCCATCTATTCCTATTATTTAGGAGTAAGTTAGTGAGTTAGGAATATGCTAGTCGTGGTTTACTGCTTTCTGTTTTTTATTCCAGTCTTATAAATGTAATCTGAAGACGATCAATAAAATGTTCTTCTACCAATATTCTTCTTGACTTCTTTCCTTTCTAATAACTCATACTTCTAAAATTTACCAACAAGGATCATACTTTTTAGATGACTCCTTAAGATTCTTTTAGCATAGACTAGTGGATCCACTAAGTTAAACGTTCTATATGACGGCAAAGTATAGGAAAGTTCTGGCAGCGTGGAAAAGATGTTGTATCACCACTTAGGCTCATAGCGGTGGTTGTCGGTTAGAGAATCTCCCACAAAAGTTATATTACTTTCATATTTAAGTAAAGTTGAGTTTGTTATTGCATTATCTTTAACGAACTAAGTTGTTTTCACTGTTTTACAAGCTTATTATATATTGCATGTGTCTTACTACTTTATACTGAGTTCAGTAATTCATGAGTTGAACAGAGCCAAGGTAAGTGTTCCTTTGTACGCCTTTCAAGCTTAAGTTGTTGTTTAGCATTCCAACTCGCACTCGTACATTCAATGTATTGATGCCAGTTGGCCTGCATCTTATTATGATGCAGACGCAGGTAACCAGGATCAGCATCTAGCGCGTTGTTGATCCAGTTGAGCACTCCAGAGTCAGTGGTGAGCCTCCTTGCATTCCGGAGGACTCTTTTATTTCGCTTTCCTAGTTTTTATTTATTAGGATGTTGTGGGGTCTGTCCCAACATCCATCTCAGTATTATAGAGGCTTCATAGACACTCAGGAAGTTAGTATTGAGTCTCTCATCTATGTATTTGCAGATACTTTGTTTTGAGACATAAGTTGCCATTTTGGCTAGGATGTTATCATTTAAACTATTGCATTGAGTTTATTCTTATGAGTTAAGTCTTCAGCTGAGTTAAGTAAGCCAGGCCAAGGGTCTGCTTAGGACCAGCGATGGTCTCCGAATGTCGGCCACGTCCATCGTGTAGGCTCGGGGAGTGACAAACTTGGTATCAGAGCACAGAGTTCAAGAGTCCTAGGGAGTCTATGAAGCCGTGTCTGTAGATTCCTAGTTATCAGTGTGAAGCGTGCCACATCTATAATTAGGAGGCTGCAACATTTAGGAAATTCTTTACATCCTTCATATCCATTTCGTGCGTTAGAGTTTATCTCTAAAAGTTTCCCTCTAATTTGTGCTTGTGCATGTTTCAGATAACCATGCCTCCATGAAGAGCAGCACGAGGTCGTCCAACTAGAAGAAATGTTGAACCACAAGAGCAAGGGGTACCTAATGCACCAAACGTGCAACCTTAAGGCGAGGTCACTAATGCCGAATTCCGTGAGGCTATCCGGATGCTGAGCCAAGCTGTGACTAACCAGGTTCGGAAACCAAGAGGACCAAGGCAAGATGAGGCTGACAATTCAAGGATTCACGAAATCTTGAGAATGAATCCTCCAAGTTTCACTGGTTCGGTCACTACTGAAGATCCGGAAAATTTTGTTGAGAAAATGAAGAATGTTTTTGAGGTGATGCATGTTGCTGACTCAGGAAGGGTTGATCTAGCTGCATATCAACTGAAGGATGTTGCTAGAACATTGTTCGATCAGTGGAAGGGGGGTAGACCTGAGGATGCACCACCTGCTAGTTGGGCTTTTTTCGAAGAAGCCTTCTTGGGTCGTTTCTTTCCCCCGAGAACTGAAGGAGGCTAAGGTACGAGAGTTTCTTACACTGAAACAAGATTCCTTGAGTGTGCATGAGTATGGGTTGAAGGTCACCCAGCTGTCCCGCTATGCTCCTGAAATGGTTAAGGACATGAGGAGCAGAATGAGCTTGTTTATTTCTGGCTTGGGTCGTTCATCAAGCAAGGAGGGCAGGGCTGCAATACTGATAGGCGACATGGACATCTCCAGGTTGATGGTTTATGTGCAGCAGGTTAAGGAAGATAAGCTGAGAGACAGGGAATGAGTTTGGGCAGCAGAAAGGCAATGTGAATCGTTCGTCCTTTTAGAAGAAGCAAAAGGGGCCTGCTCCATCATCTGCTAGTGCACCTGCACCTCGAAACAAAGATGAATATAATGGTCAGAATTCGCAGAACTTCATATCCAAACCAGCCCAGTCCCAAGGTAGTGTAGCACAAGGAGGTAGTTGGGCTCCTGCATTTGCTAAGTGTGGGAGAACACACCTAGGTAAGTGTCATGATGGCTTGACAGGTTGTTTCAAGTGTGGACAAGAGGGACACTTCTTGAAAGAGTGTCCTAAGAATAAGCAAGGTAGTGGAAATCCAGGCAATAGAGCTTAGTCTTCATCAGTTGCTCCACCAGACAGGGCTGCACCTAGAGGAGTTACTTTTGGTACTGGCGGAGGATCAAACCGCCTCTATGCAATAACTAGTCGCCATAAGCAAGAGAACTCTTTAGATGTTGTCACTGGTATGATCAAAGTCTTTACTTTTGATGTTTATGCTTTGCTAGACCCAGGAGAAAGTTTGTCTTTTGTAACTCATTATGTTGCAAATAAGTTTGAGATTCTTCCTGAGAAACTTTGTGAACCTTTTTGTGTTTCTACACCTGTTGGGGAGTCTATTCTAGAAGAAAGAGTCTATCGTGATTGTCCTGTTTCCATCAATCACAAAGACACCATGACTAATTTAGTTGAATTAGACATGGTAGATTTCGATGTCATTCTAGGTATGGCCTGGCTTCATGCTTGTTATGCATCAATAGATTGTAGAACTCGAGTTGTCAAGTTTCAGATTCCTAATGAGCCAGTCATAGAGTGGAGTAGTAGTTCAGCATGGCCTAAGGGTCATTTCATTTCGTACCTTAAGGCGATAAAGTTAGTTTCGAAGGGTTGTATCTATCACTTAGTCCGAGTTAATGACTAAAGTGTTGAGGTACCTCCCATTCAGTCAGTTCCTATAGTAAGAGAGTTTCCATAAGTCTTTCCAGATGATCTTCTCGGAGTCCCTCCTGAGAGAGAGATAAGATTTGGTATAGATCGTATTCTAGATACTCATCCTATCTCTATTCCGCCATACCGAATGGCACCAGTAGAGTTGAAAGAGTAGTTGAAAGATCTCCTAGATAAGGGTTTCATTCGACCAAGTGTCTCACCTTAGGGCGCTCCGGTCTTGTTTGTGAGAAATAAAGATGGTTCCCTTAGGATGTTTATAGATTACCGTCAATTAAATAAGGTTACCATCAAGAATAAGTATCCTCTTCCAAGTATAGATGATTTATTTGATCAACTTCAGGGTACCACCTGTTTTTCAAAAATTGACCTTAGATCAGGTTACCATCAGTTGAAGGTTAGGGAATGCAACATTCCAAAGACAGCTTTCAGGACTAGATATGGTCATTATGAGTTCTTGGTCATGTCCTTTGGTTTGACCAATGCACCATCAACGTTCATGGATCTTATGAACAGAGTCTTCGAGCCTTATTTAGATATGTTTGTCATCGTCTTCATTGATGACATACTAATCTATTCAAGGAATGAAGAAGATCATGCTAGTCATCTCAGAATAGTTCTTCAAACCTTGAAGGATAGAGAGTTGTATGCCAAGTTCTCTAAGTGTGAGTTTTGGCTTGAGTCTATGTCATTATTGGGCCATATTATTTTCGGTAATAGTATTAGAGTTGATACTCAGAAAATTGAGGCAGTGCAGAATTGGCTTAGACCCACATCTCCAACTGATATTAGGAGTTTCTTGGGTTTAGTTGGCTACTATAGAAGGTTTGTAGAGGGATTCTCATCTATTTCCTCTCCTTTGACCAAGTTGACTCAAAAGAAAGTGAAATTTCAATGGTCTGAAGCTTATGAGAAAAGCTTCCTGGAATTGAAGAAGAGGTTGACTAGTGCCCCAATTTTGACCTTACCAGAGGGTACTCAAGGTTTTGTGGTGTATTGTGATGCATCTAGAGTTGGTTTGGGTTGTGTGTTAATGCAGAATGGGAAAGTCATAGCTTATGCCTCCATACAGTTGAAAGTTCATGAGAAGAATTATCCAACCTATGACTTAGAGTTGGCTGCTATAGTTTTTGCCTTGAAGATTTGGCGACACTACTTGTATGGTGTTCATGCTGATATATTCACTGATCACAAGAGCTTGCAATATGTATTCACTCAGAAAGAGCTCAATCTCAGACAGAGGAGGTGGTTGGAATTACTCAAGGATTATGACATGAGTATTCTTTATCACCCAGGTAAGGCTAATGTGGTTGTTGATGCTTTAAGCAGGTTATCCATGGGTAGTACCACCAATGTTGAGGAAGAAAAAAAGGAGTTAGCCAAAGATGTGCACAGACTTGCACGCTTGGGAGTCAGACTTATGGATTCCACATAAAGAGGAATAGTGGTGACGAACGGGTTAGAATCATCACTAGTGTCATAAGTGAAGGAAAAGCAAGACCAAGATCCCATTTTGCTAGACTTAAAGGCAAATGTTCATAAGCAAAGAGTATTAGCTTTTGAACAAGGGGGAGATGGTTTATTGAAATATCAAGGTAGATTTTGTGTACCAATGGTGGATGAACTACAAGAGAGGATCATGGAGGAAGTCCATAGCTCTAGATATTCCATTCATCCAGGTTCCACAAAGATGTATCGCGATTTGAGAGAAGTGTATTGGTGGAATGGCATGAAGAAGGGCATTGCAGAGTTTGTTACTAAGTGTCCAAATTGCCAGCAAATGAAAGTCAAGCACCAAAGGCCCGGTGGTTTGGCGCAGAATATAGAACTTCAAGAATGGAAGTGGGAGATGATTAATATGGATTTCATCACAGGTTTGCCAAGGTCTCGCAGACAACATGATTCTATTTGGGTGATTGTCGACAGAATGATAAAATCAACCCACTTTTTACCGGTAAAGACTACCCATTCGGTAGAAGATTATGCTAAGCTATATATTCAAGAAGTGGTAAGACTCCATGGAGTTCCGGTTTCCATTATTTCAAATAGAGGTGCACAAATTACTGCAAAGTTCAGGAAATCTTTCCAGAAAGGTTTGGGTTCGAAGGTGAATTTAAGTACTGCCTTTCATCCTCAGACAGATGAGCAAGCAGAGCGTACCATTCATACCTTAGAAGATATGTGGAGGGCCTGCGTGATTGATTTCAAGGGGAATTGGGATGATCACCTGCCTCTGATAGAGCTTGCTTACAACAACAATTATCATTCTATCATCCAGATGGCTCCTTATGAAGCTCTTTATGGGAGAAGATGTAGATCTCCTATTGGATGATTTGAAGTTGGTGAAGCAGGGTCGATAGGACCAGATTTAGTCCATCAAGCTATGAAGAAGGTTAAAGTGATTCAAGAAAGGTTTAAAACGGCACAGAGTCGTCAGAAATCCTACACAGATGTTAGAAGAAGGCCATTAGAGTTCAAAGTAGATGATTGGGTTTATTTGAAGGTTTCACCCATGAAGGGTGTCATGAGGTTTGGTAGGAAGGGGAAACTTAGTCCCCGATATAGTGGACCTTATCGCATAGCTAAGAGAATTGGCAGTGTAGCTTATGAGTTGGAGCTACCACAGGAATTAGCGGCGGTTCATCCGGTATTTCACATCTCTATGTTGAAGAAGTGCATGGGAGATCCTTCATTGATAGTGCAAACTCAAAATGTTGAGATTAAGGATAATTTGTCTTATGAGGAGATTCCGGTCTAGATTTTAAATCGCTAAGTGCGCAAGTTGAGAACAAAGGAGGTCGCATCAGTCAAAGTCCTTTGGAGGAACAAATTTGTTAAAAAAGCTACTTGGGAAGCTGAAGAAGAGATATCCACATCTCTTTGAATCCGGAGAAAATTCAGATTAAGGTACTAATCCTCTTCTTAGTACTAGCTAAATTATGAGTATGCATGTTCTTACTTGCTTTTGCTTGTTGAGTGTTGAACTTGGTGTTGCTACCCTTAGCTTAGTGAAATAAAGCTCATTCGAGGACGAATGTTCCCAAGGGGGAGATATTGTAACATCTAGCACCTAGAAACGACTATAAAGAGTTTAAAATATGAAAATATTTATTTTTGGAAAGAATAAGGAAATCTGGAAATTTTGTCCAAGTTAAGAAAGTGAATTTTGGCCATTATCAAACGACCATAACTTTTAGTTCAGAACGATTTAGGAGAAGCTCTTGATATGGTTGGAAAACCCTTCGAGAGATATTTACAACTCTGCCGAGATTGCACGATTTCGACATGGTATGAGTGAGATATGCCTTTCGAAAGTTGGGCTGTTGGATTGAGGAAAGTCCCCAATAAGGATTTAGGGAAGGGCAAAGTAGTCTTTTCTCTAATTAATTTCCTAATTCATTTTAGGGATTTATTGGGGGTAAAATCTTATTTTGGTCAGATTAGAATAATTAAATTCATGTAGGTCTTGGAGAAAAGAGAAAGGAAGAAAGAACAGGAGAAGAAGGCAAGAATTCGCCAAGATCATCCAATTTTAAGAGTGGAATTCGTCGAGGGTGATCCCTATTAAGGTATGTGAGATCTTTCTGTGTTGGTTTATTTCACCCACACACCAACTTGTTTCAAATCCTTTGGTTTGGAGTTATTTACATGTTGAAAGGTGAGGTTCTTGAAGAACAAATGTTGAATTCTTGATTGGTTGTGTTGTTGAGGGTTCTTAGTGAATTGATTCATGTTTCCGGGTTGTTTTTCGAGTTAGAATGGTTTTATATTGAGGGTACAATTGATCCTAAGTGGTTGGGGAAAGAACTAGATAAGAATGGAGGGTTTAGAGATGAAAAACAGAGAAGAAAAATCGAGAACACCTAGGTAACGGGGCTGGGGTGCTGCGCCAGCCAGCGCGCCACAAAGAAGCCTCTGAAGTTTTGGCCTTGGGGCGCCGCGCCAGCCAGAGCACCCCACAGACTTCTCTGAAATTTGGGGCCTGGCGCCCCACGCCTCTCAGAGCGCCAAGAACACCAGTATACCCCATTCTTCCCCTATCTTTTCGTACTAGTTTCTATGCGATGTACCTACATTTTCTAGTTGAATCCAACACACTAAGGTACATCTAATTATCATAAAATCATCCATAAACATGTGATCATGCGCCTTGAATCCATAATTCAATTCAAGGATAGTTAATATCAAAGTCAAAGAAGTTAAGAGTAAAGTCTAGAAGTTAAGAAACAAGTCAAAGCAAAGTTTCTTAAAGTTTACAAGAGTCTTTATTAAACGTTTTAAATTCGTTTTAAGGCTCCAACTTCAAGTAAAGTAAAGAGTAAAGAGTAGAGCTCATTTCTGAAAAGTTATTAGGGAACTAAGTATTTCCAAAGAAGTTTATAAATGTTTTCACATTTGAACAAGAAAGGAACTATGATTTACAAAAGAGCCTTGGTGCTAAGTATTGAGTAATTATCTCAAACTAAAGAAAGAAGTTTTTTTGAAAGTATGAGCTAAGTATATTTTGGGAGTAGTATTGAGCACCGATATGGGGATGCGAGTTCATATTAACTCAAGTGTCAATAAACCATGTAGCCATCATGGGTAGTAAAGGATCATACTTTTTAGATGACTCCTTAAGATGCTTTTAGCATAGACTAGTGGATACACTAAGTTAAGTGTTCTATATGACGGCAAAGTATAGGACAGTTCTGGCAGCGTGGGCAAGACGTTGTATCACCACTTAGGCTTATAGTGGTGGTTGTCGGTTAGAGAATCTCCCACAAAAGTTATATTACTTTCATATTTAAGTAAAGTTGAGTTTGTTATTGCATTATCTTAAACGAACTAAGTTGTTTTCACTATTTTATAAGCTTATTATATATTGCATGTGTCTTATTGCTTTATATTGAGTTCAGTTATTCATGAGTTGAATAGAGCCAAGGTAAGTGTTCCTTTGTACGCCTTTCAAGATTAAGTTGTTGTTTAGCATTCCAACTCGCATACTCGTACATTCAATGTATTGATGCCAGTTGGCCTGCATCTTATTATGATGCAGACGCAGGTAACCAGGATCAGCATCCAGCGCGTTGTTGATCCAGTTGAGCACTCCAGAGTCAGTGGTGAGCCTCCTTGCATTCCGGAGGACTCTTTTATTTCGCTTTCCTAGTTTTTCTTTATTAGGATGTTGTGGGGTCTGTCCCAACATCCATCTCAGTATTATAGAGGCTTCATAGACACTGAGGCAGTTAGTATTGATTCTATCATCTATGTATTTACAGATACTTTGTTTTGAGACATAAGTTTCCATTTTGGCTAAGATGTTATCATTTAAACTATTGTATTGAGTTTATTCTTATGAGTTAAGTCTTCCGCTGAGTTAAGTAAGCCAGGCCAAGGGTCCGCTTGGGGCCAGCGATAGTCTCCGAGTGCCGGCCACGTCTAGGGTATAGGCTCGGGGCGTGGCAGATACATTAAAAAATCATATATAAAAATATAATATTTTAGTGAAAGCAAGGTTCCATTGAATTTGAGCCTAAAGGATTGTTTTTAAATTAATTTTCCATGAGTGGAAACTATACAACTAACAAAACCTCTTTAATTTCTTCTTACATAAAAACAAAAGATGCAATATTAATTGAATTATAGCACTTAAAAAGACAAATTCAACAATTTTAGTAAAAATTCATGAATTGTATAATAGATATAAGAAATATATATAAAAGGTACTGAAAACTCAGTTAATAATATTTAATGTCACTATTATAGATACTTGAATCCATAGTTCAATCAATTCTGGCTTACTAAAATCCAAAATATCTTCACACTCTCTATATATAGCCTCTGAAAAAATTTCTTGGATTAACATATATACATATATATTTAAATATTATATCAAATAATTAATGACGATCCAAATATACATATTTTTCTATAAAAAAACATCTCCACCCTGCCAAAATAAATAATATGTGGTTTTTATAGAATGATTTTCACTAATAATTTGTAAACTCAGTGTCACTCCCCGTGCCTACACTCTGGACGCGACTGGAACTCTAGAACGTGAATATCAAAACCTACAGAGACAAGTGAAAGCTCCTCACCGAGTTGGAAGAGTTAAGAGAGGCAGATCGATAACGTGAATATCAAAACCTTTCGTTGTTGACAAGAGTCAATTTCGAAATTTTAGATTTCCTTTTTCCTATATTTTAGCATCATTAAAATTTAGTGTATTATTTGCATTCAATAATTGTTTTACCTTACTATCAAAATTCTAAGCTTAATATTCACATATGTAACTTTTCCGGCACCATCACTAATTTAATTGTTTCTTAAATGGCTAGACGAGGATCTTAACTTCCACGAAAAGAATATTAATGTCTCAGATTTTAAAAAAAATACAATTTGCATATCTGGAAAAGTTACATTGATTGACAATTCAGAAATATTTCAATATGAGTTTATCTTTTAAAGTTTATCGTATTTTAATATAATTATTTTACCAACTATTAAAAGTGAGAAAATCTAAAGTGCAAAGTTGATTCACCATTTTACCCCTATGTTATAAATATCTAATTAATTTATTATTATTATTATTGTTATAATTATTAAATTTATATTACTTAATATTAGCATACTATTAATGGGAAGAGCTTTTATTTTTCTAGTTCAAAAGAATTTTTTTCACCGTTTAGGCATTTCACCTCCAAAATAAATAACTTTTAGTCTTCTTCAGTTAGTTAACAATATTTACAATGAATTATCTTATCTAATCCATTAAATTCTACTGAATGATCAACTTATATAAATGGATTTATAAATTAAGAATATGTAGCACTCTCCCCATTAGAAGAAGAAGTAGAGTAGGGTTGTTCAAAACCGAACCGAAACCAATAATTTAGTTATTGGGTCAATGGTTCGGGCTAATGGTTTAACAATTGGGGTCTCGATTAACTATAAAATTCTTATCGACTTATTAGTTCAAGTCTATGTTTTGCCATAGTTCTAATCGATTTACCCGATAAGAAGTTTAATTAGTTATATTTATAACACTTACTTTAGGGTTTAGCCTTCATACTCTTTAAAGTGACTTTATAGTTGACACTCATATTTCACTATAATATTCTAAAGTTGTGACATCACTCATTGATTCACTTTCACTTCTCCCACGCCAGTGAGTTATATTGTATATCATTCTCTAAGTGTGGAAATTGATGTGCAAATAGTTGGTTCCCTTAATTTAAGTCTTCGTTTTTATCTCCTCATTACAGTGAGTAAGACACTGAGATGTGCCTGGAATAATGCAATACTACAATCTCAATGCGAAAGTTTTTATTAGTAATGGTCTCATGATCATTAATGGTTTTCATTAGTAGTGCTGTAGTGGTTTCTCTTTATATTTCATATCGAAATTGGCTTGGTTGTTATGACAAATCCATTTGAGTTTGCTAGTTTGGGCAATATGGACATTTTTTTCAAGGTTAATATGAAGTTTTATTAAGTGTTTTATGTAGGAATGGACTAATAGGTAAAAGTTCATCACTGACTACTGGCTACTGCATATTGTCAATTAGTGATTAGTGCATTAGTAATTCTCAATGGAATTTGTGCGAAATGTTAACGGTTGTTAACCCGATAACCGAACCAATAACAATTATTTACCGATAAACCGATAGCTTAACGGTCCAATGACAGTTTAGCATGATACAAATCGATAACCGATAGGTAAAACTGATAAGTTCCAAAACAGAAACGGTTTAGAGATTGACTTTTGTCCCTATTAGATTTTATTCCTATTCATTAGATTGAGTCGTTGCTTAGCTTGAAGTTGTCTAGAACTTCAATTTTTTATGCCTAAAATTTATTGAAGTTGTTAAAGAAAAGTGGATAAACGAAAAAAATAGGTATTCATATTTAATATGTTTGTGATTTATGTTTATTAATGTTTTCCTAATCACAAAATTATAAGTGGATAAAAACACTAGATAAATGAAAATACTAACAGTTGAAATTTCTAATCAAAACAACAAAATGAAACACACGACAAGAACATCATTTATAAAAGAATATCATATATACTTTACATGTTATTGCAAAATATAATTCAATATAAATTTAATCTACTTACCAATATTTAGTTGTTCAATTCAGGAGGTTCAGATAATATTCAATCATCTATTGTTCAACAAATAAGTCATTTGAATAAGTGGACTATTCATCTATTTTAGTTTGTATTTTTTTACTCTATTCTATTCTTAATTACATTGTATTTTAAAAACTATTTATACTATATAAACTACTTGCATTGGATACACGTGCAACACACATGTTCAGAGACTAGTCTATATGTAAGAAAAAATTTATGCTTAAAACTAAAAACTAAACACGTGAAATATTCAACATTCAATATAGATTAGAATGAATATTGAGCCAAGAGGTTGGTGGATTGTTTTGAAATTAATTTTCCAAGAGAGAAAAATTATATACAACTAACAAACCTCTTTAACTTCTTCTTACATAAAAACAAAAGATCAAATATTGATTTAATTATAAAACTTAAAAGATAATTTCAACACTTTGCCACACTCCACCCCTCAACCTGAACTCTAGACCACAACCCCTCCCACGCCCCTTAGTGGCCTTTACGGGTCGTTTAGTGGATCATGGGAAGGTCTCATTTTGGGCAGTCTTGGACTAGCCTAGCTCACCACGCTCATCACCACGACCCGCAGTCCCCACCACGAGCCGTCTTGGTGGTCGAGGGAGGTGAGCATGGATTTCTTAGCTACTCTGAGCTACCATGGGTAGCGCCACAATTAGTGGTGCCCTTCACGGCCCGTATGGGTCCTCGTGAAGGTTGCCCAAGCTCACTTCTTTAGCTCAAGACTTCTCTCTTTAACCTATGCTTAGACTACTTGATTTCCAAGGTGTTAAATTATCTCTCCCTTGGGGACATCCATCCTCGAATGGAATTATAGACACCTCTTGAAAGAAAAGACTCAAGACTATCAGCCGATCATGCATGCAACTCATCAAAGTGCACACAACAAAGGAGGAAACATAAAATCCAAGCTAAACATACTCAATGCATCATAAGGAAAGTAGGAACTAGACATAAATACCCAATATGCATGAAATTTCAATATTTCTCATGTTCAAAGAGGAACTACCATCTCCAAGCTAAAATCATGTTGTACACATTCTCATGGAGCCTATATGCAATCTATACTCAAAAGCATATATCCAAGGAGGAAATATCAACTCCAAGCTAAGGCATGTTCAACAATTCATCTCATGAAGTATATAGGCAACTCATACTCAATGAACTACAACATGAGGAAAATCAAGCACATAAACTCATTTTCTTTCAAAACACAAGTTTCTCATGAACATGCATAACATAAGGAAATCATGGTAATATCTAAATCACACATGATACCAAAACAAAGAGCAAACCATAAAGAACTCGATACTTCAAGCTAGAGTAGGAGGATAAGGAAAGAGATGAGGATATCGGGACATCATATCTGCCTAGGCCTCCCAAGTATCACCCTCAACCAAATGATTCCTCCATAACACTTTCACTGAAGCTATTTCCTTGTTTCTCAATTTCCTAACCTGCCGGTCTAAAATTTCAACCAGAGCTTCCTCATAAGAAATAACTCCCAAACCTTCTAAGGGAACCATGGATGACGTATCTGAACACACTTCTTTAACATAGAGGCATGGAATATCGGATGCACGAATGCTAACTCATATGGAAAATAATGCTCATAAGAAACCTTACCAACACATCTCAAAATTTGATATGGGCCTACAAAACGGGGACTAAGCTTCCCTCTCTTACCAACCTCATTACACCCTTCATGAGTGAAATTTTCAAATAAACCCAATCATGCACATTAAATTCAAGATCTCTTCTTCTAACATCGACACAGTAGTTTTGTCGACTTTGGGTTGTTCTCTACCTTTCTCTAAAGAGTTAAACCTTCTCTATAGCCTCATGAAATAACTCGGGTCCTATCAAGGCAACTTCACCCAACTCAAACTAACATATAAGAGATCTACACCTCTTACCATAAAGAGGCTCAAATGGAGCCATACCAATACTTGAGTGATAACTATTGTTATAAGCAGAATCAATCAAAGGCAAGTGGTCATCCCAATTTACCTTGAAATCGATAACACATGCTCTCAACATATCTTATAATGTTTGGATAGAATGCTCCGCTTGCCCATCGGTTTGTGGATGAAAAGTCAAGCTAAGCTTAACTTTCGTGCCAAGAACCTTTTGGAAAGATATTCAAAACTGAGAGGTAAACTGAGCACCTCGATCGAAGATAATGGACAAGGGCACTCCATGTAACCTTATCATTTTCCTCAAATAAAACTTGGCATAATCTTCTGCCGAATTAAAAATCTTGAAAGGAATGAGAGCCGATTTCGTCATTCGGTCTACTATAACCCAAATTGAGTCATGTTGTCGTGGAGTACGTGGAAACCCTACTATGATGGCCATATTCAAACCATTTAATAATCTCCTTTTTCACAACCTCTTGCATAGGGGGATTCAGCCTACTTTGATGCTCAATATTTGGCATGCTGTCCGGCATATGGTTAACTTTGTAAGAACAAATACCCAAAGGAATACCAATAATGTCCGCAATAATCCATCCAATACCCCTCTTAAACTGCTTCAGTACAGATACTAAGGCGTTTTTATATTCTCTTCACTCAAGTCAGCAACAATGATTACACGCAAAGTTCTATTTAGTCCGAAGAATATACACCGCAAGCAGGATGGAAGAACCTTATGCTCATGTTTTGGAGGCTCATCAACAAACGGTTTTGAAGGTGGGGTGTAACGATTCTTCATATCCAATTCCAACCATTTTGGCTTGAAGCGTAACTCGAACCTATCAAGTGCATCAACTAGCTTATCATACTCATCAATACCATCACTATCAAAGTTTATCATCACCGCTGCTAGCGCATCAACACCTAACCTTTCCTCAATGGAAACCTCATATTCTTGCCCCACAATGTGATTCACCACAGATAGCGATTTAAGATCACTTTCATGCTTCATACACCTACAGATGTTAAAAGTTACCTCCTCATTATTTAATCAGAACTTCATCTGCCCTCTCTCCATATCAACTAGCGCATACCTATTATCAAGAAATGGTATCCATAAGATGATGGAACCTCAAAATCAACCTCACAATCTAAGATCACAAAGTCCGCCGGAAAGAAGAATGACTCTACTTTCACAAGGAAATCTTGCAACACTTCAAAGGGCCTCTTCACAATTCTATCAGCCATGAGTAAATGCATCTCAGTCGGTTTTGGATCTCTTAAATCCAACTTCTTATAAATTGACAGTGGCATCAAATTAATGCTTGCACCCAAATCACACAAGGCCTTCGCAAAGTGAAACATACCAATGGTACAAGGAATAGTGAAAGCTCTAGGATCCTATTTCTTTTGCACAAGTGACCTAGTAGCAATATCACTACAATGTTGAAACCTCCCATCATTCTCAAAACTGACAACCCTCTTTTTGGTCACCAAGTCCTTCATAAATTTTTCATACCCCTGCATTTGCTCAAAATCTTCTACAAAACATTGATGGAAAGTTGTTTCAACATTGTTATAAACGTGTGGTATTTTCCTACTTCAGTCTTTTTCACAACCTTTGTGGAAAAGAAGGTGGAGGCCTATGCATGGGAACAACCTTTTGGGTCACCTCAGCTTCCTTTTTTGTAGTATCTTTAGGATCTCCAGTAACCACAATCTCATCCGCATCTTTTTCTACCACTCTTTCAACCTCAGACGACATGTGGAGATCAATAGTCTATTTTTCTCAGCGAGTAGTGACTGCCATACAATGCCCATCATTTTTCAGATTTTGGATAGTGTTGCTAGTAAGTGTGCCAGGCTGACGTGGTTTCACAGTAGTGGACAGTTGACTAAACTTCTGCTCAAGTTGCTTGATCGACACTGCATGGGAATCAACTTTCTTACCAATCTCAGATAAATCATTACACATCTCGTTCACATTTTCATTTGTTGTATCAAACTTCATTATCATCTTTTGCATCATATTTTCAATGCAAGTCATACTAGTACCACCCAGTATATTACCAGATTCTATATTACCAGGTGGAACATAGGGAGCAACTCTGTTATTCATGTTGTCATAGTTGTTTGAGTTGTAGTTGTTATCATAGTTAAAGTTACCATCTCAATCCTCTCGGTTGTACTTTCCATAATTCCAACCTTGGTTACCTTGACCTAGACGCCAATTATCCGAGTTGGAACCTTGTGTGTTGGTTTTGAAGCCCCTCGTTTGATCATTAACCAAATTCACATCCTCCTCATAGTTACATTCCTCAAATGGGGTGGTAGAGTTCTAGTTAGGTAATTTACCGCATTCACTTTTCCTGCACTTCCACTCACATGTTTTAATACGAAGCCAGTTTAAGTCCTCATTTTTGCAATCTTTTCACGAATGTCATCATTGGATTGACTTGGTACAGTTTGGACAACGAACGTGCTCCTACCATTATTTGGCTTCCTAGTTTTCCATGCCTTATTGTTTTGGAAAAACATCTCAAATTTTTCAGCGATCTCCTCAAAAATGCACTTACCATATGATCCTCCAGCAATAGTATCCAACACAACCCTTCCATTGTCGTCCTGTCCTCTGTAGAAGTACTCTTTTAGTGACTCATCATCTATTCGACGGTTCGGAACACTCCTCATGAACCCATTGAACCTATCCCAAGAACTGCTTATGGACTCTCAAGGTAGTGTTATGAAATTATTCAGCTTATCCTTATGATTTAACTTCTTGGACACCGCAAAATATCTTGATATGAACACCTTATGCAATTGGTCCCATGTACAGATCGAATTATATGGAAGCTCAAAAAACCACACAGCAGCATCATTGGTCAACAACAGTGGGAATACTCTCACACCTATGACATACATATCCAACTCTGGTCGTCCTACACAACTCTTACAGACAGTTGGTAATCTAGCCATATGAGCATATATATATTTTAAAGACAACCTAGTAAAAAAGCCTCTTGCCGTAACCATTTGTATAAGACTGCAGATCACCACAAATATATGTCTTGGAGGTAGAGGAAGGAGAAAAATAGGCCCATTTGATCCAACCGCATCATATTCAAACTTGTAGTTATCGGAAAACCTCGGTGGTGGCAAATTCTACACCTTTTCTACATTTTCCATTAGATTACCAACATCAACCTGAGAGGGTATATTTACAACCCCATGAGAATGCAATTCAACTCTATCTTCTGATTGGATTGTTGTGTACCCATTGATTATTCATTTTCCTTCGAGTTCTTCTATATTCAGGATCATAGGGGCTCAAGGGATCACCTCGAGTCCATCTACTTGGCATACACAATCGGTAAGACTTGTAGAAAACAAAAATGTAAAATCCATAAATACTTGACTAAAGTTAAAAAATGTAGTTAAACTTAATTTAAAAGGTGTACTCCCCGGAACTGGCGCCAAAATTTCATACGGTTAAATTACATCTCTCTTAAAGAAGCATAAGCGATCGTTATCAAGTAAAGAACCCAAATTGTAGGTTGAGGTCGATCCCACGAGGAATATAGTTTAGACTTAAGCTTAACTCACAATTATATCTTTTTAGTCAAACTATTTCCTAGAAAAGTAAACAGGGGGTTTTGTAACTAAAGTAACATATTGTTGATTTTAATCAATAAGAAACAAGTAATCAAGATTCACAGTTTAAGATGGAAACAAGGGCATGCGTGTCCCCACTAGCTTTTAACGTAGGTATCCTAATAATAGTAATACTATCCTAGTGTTTGACATGCAAGACCGATAAGTTATGTATCCCTACATGAGTAGTAATCTTAGTAGGAACTTTAACTCGCAACTTGGTAAATATACGAATGTGTTCTTTACTAACCTTCACCTTCATCCCAGATTAGTCATCATGTCAATTAACTTAGGGTATTCACCCTTTCCTCAATTGATTAAAGTCAGACTGTTAGAGAGAAGCAAATACTTCACTAAATCATTGTTGTGTAATCTTATTCTTATTCATTACCCCTTGGTAAGGCAAGTAGGAACGAGGTGAGTTCAAACGTTGTACATAGCTAGA
Source organism: Solanum piurae (assembly GCA_029582685.1). Classification (NCBI taxonomy): domain Eukaryota; kingdom Viridiplantae; phylum Streptophyta; class Magnoliopsida; order Solanales; family Solanaceae; genus Solanum; species Solanum piurae. The sequence continues at coordinate 31,775 of JAJOOO010008551.1, read as the reverse complement.
ACGACTTCTAAACAAAAAGATTAACAATACATGCATAAACACTATTCAAGAATTACGTAGTTATTATGAATACATTGTGAATTTCTCATGGTTCCCACAAACCTAGTTGTGGATTTAGCTACTTATGCTTGAGAGTTCACAATTCATTAGTAGGTTAGAAGAAATCATGAACTTAAAATTAGAATAGATGAAAATCAAAATATTGAATTGAAAATCAAAGTGCAAATTGCATAAACCAACTTCTTGAAATTAAATTGCTAAGAGTTTGGAAAATAATGCCAAAAGACCAAAAAAAAAGTATAGAATATTGTCTAACCCCTAAAAACGTAAAATAGAAACCATATTTATATAGTTTTAAATCCTAAGCAAACTAGGAAACAAAATAACAAAAATTGATCCAGGTCGTTGTTTCAACTAACGGTATGACCTACGAACCGTGGTTCAACCTATGGTCTGTTGGTGGCCTCCGTGGTATAAATACTGGAACCTCATATATCTGATAGCATCGATGGATGTGCAGGACAATCGTCAGTCGTCCTGCGGTCCATCATTGACTTCCGTGGTTCCGCACTCGGTTAGATTTTCTTGAACTTCACGTACGTTGCACCACTTATGGGCCATCATTGGACCTACGGTCCGTGGTTGGCTTTGTTGGTTAATGTTGCTGCCAATTATAGTGATGTTTTCTCTCCACCACTTCCAAACCAATTTCCTACAAAAGATTACATAAACATTATATCTAATTACAAAATAGGTCAAGACACACACAAATTCTAAGTGAAATTAACCAAAAATACCGTAAAATCACTGTATATCAATCCATGGCCTGTGAAGGGCTCCGTTGTCCATCACTTCTGGGCGGGTGTGCACAATGAGTAGGTCGACAGACCATGGTTTCTTTGACGGTCCATGAACCCTTCCGTGGTTCACAAAAAAATCATTTGTTCAGGTCGGTTAGGTATGAGGTGTTAAAATACTCCCCCTTTGGTAAATTCATCCTTGAATGAAGTCTAAACTAGTTGAGTATGGAGGGAAGGAGCTACAAAACATACCACAAAGCACTACTAACGGATATTTGACAGAACTAAGTTCCAAGAACATGTAAATATGTTGTAATGCAAGAACAACTTAAGGAACTAGATACTGAGACTGAATTTATGCAAGATTAAACTGAGAAATCGGAGAGGAACTATTACCTGAAGCTGTAACGGAATCAGAAGGAAAGAGATGAGGTTACTTGTCCTTCATGGATGCTTCTGCTTACCAAGTAGCTCCCTCTATGGACTAACTCCTCCACAAAACCTTTACTGAAGCGACTTCTTTTTTTCTAATCCTATGAAACTGACGGTCAAGAATCTCAACCAGCACCTCTTCATAAGTGAGACTATCCTTAATAACCACACTTTCTAATGGTACAATCGATGCTTGATCACCCACACACTTTTTCAAAAACAAAATGTGAAAGACTGGATGAACCGCTTCTAGTTCTGCTGGCAACTCTAACTCAAAAGCCACATTACCAACACTTTTCAAGATTCCGTAAGGACCTACATATCTAGGATTGAGCTTCCCTTTCCTACCAAATAACATAACCCCCTTTATAGGTGACACTTTCAGGAAAATCCAATCATTAATTTCAAACTCTAACTCTCTCCTCCTCACAATTGTATAGGACTTCTGAGGACTCTGAGTTGTCTTTAGTCTATCTTTGATGAGCTAAAATTTTTCCATTGCCTCATGAACCGAATCTGTCCTCATGAACCGAATCTGTCCCAATCAAGTCTGCTTCACCTTCTTTAATCTAACCGATCAGAGATCTACATATACACCCATATAGTACCTCATACGGGTCCATCTGAATACTAGAATGAAAGTTATTATTATAGGTGAACTCTGTGAGAGGTAGGTGATCATACCAACTTCCCTCGAAATCGATCACACAAGCTCTCAACATGCCTTCTAAGATCTCAATGGTACGCTCTACTTGACTATATGTATTTGAATAAAATGTTGTACTGAGATTTACATGTCTACCAAGACCTTTCTGAAATGATTTCCATAAATGAGAGGGAAACTGAGGACCTCTATCTGAGATGATAGAATAAGGAACCCCATGTAACCTGACTATATCATGGATGTAGAGTTTAGCTGAGTCCTCCGCTAAATCTTTAGTCTTGACATCCAAGAAATGAGCAGACTTAGTAACTCTTTTCACTATCACCCAAATGGAGTCATGATGTCTGTGAGTATGAGGTATATACGTAATGAAGTCCATGTTATCACTTCCCACTTCAATGTAGAAATTTTAATCTCTTGAGTTATACCTCATGGTTTCTGATGTTCTACCTTAACCTGTTGAAAGTTAGGACACCTAGCCATAAAATATTCGATATCCCTCTTCATGCCATTCAACTAAAAGACTTCCCGAAGATCACGGTACATCTTAGTGGCACTTGGATTGATAAAATACTCAGAGTTATGGGCTTTTTTAAGGATCTGCTACCTCAACTCACCCACATTAGGAACACATAAGCGACCCTGGTAATGAAGCACACCATCTTCCCCTTTGGAGAAAACCTCAACTTTTTACTAATGAACTTCACCTTACAATTGAAGTAATATAGGATCACTATCTTTTTTTCCCTTAACCTCCTCTACTAGTGAGGATTCTGACCCATTCAGAACTATCACACCATCATGTGATATGTGTGTAAGGAAAACTCCTAAGAGAGCAAGCTGGTGAACATCATTGGCAAATTCTTTCTTGTCTTCCTCAACATGTGCTACGCTACCCATAGATAGTCTGCTGAGAGCATCAACTACTACATTGTCCTTACCAAGATAGTAAAGAACATTCATGTCATAGAATTTGAGGAATTGAACCCATCTCCTTGGACGAAGATTCAACTCTTTCTGGGTAAAGCCATACCGGAGGCTATTATGATCGGTGAAAACATCAACATGAGCATCATATAAGTAATGTCTCCAAATCTTTAGGGCAAATACTACTGCTACAAGCTCGAGGTCACGAGTTCAGGTAGTTCTTCTGATGTACCTTAAGTTATCTAGAAGCATAAGTAATGACCTTACCTCGCTGCTTCAACATACAGCCTAGGATGACCCTTGATGCATCACAATGAATCACATAATTGTCTGCACCATTTTGTATGGTCAAGACTGGAGCTGTAGTCAACCTAGTCTATTTTGAGAAACTCTTCTCCCACTTATCTGACCACTAAAACTTAGCCTTTTTTTAGTCAACTTAGTCAATGGGGAATCTATGGATGAATGTCCTTCAAAAAATCTCCTGTAATAGCCAGCCTAACCCAATAAACTCCTGATATCTGCTGGAGAAGTGGGTCTGGGCCATTGTTTTACTGTCTCAATTTTCTAAGAATCCACTCAGATTCCTTCACTATATACCACATAACCAAGGAAAGCGACTGATTGTAACCAGAATTCACATTTGTTGAACTTAGCGAATAACTGGCGATCTTTGAGAGTTTAATGAACAACTCTCAGATGACTCACGTGCTCTTCCTCATTCCGAGAATAAATGAGGATATCATCAACAAAGATGATCACGAACAAGTCCAAATATTGTTTGAACACCCTGCTCATTGACTACATAAAAGCATCAAGAGTCTTTTCTAGTCCAAATAACATAACCACAAATTCATAATAACCATACCGAGTTCTGAAGGCTGTCTTTGGGATGCCACTATCTCTGACTCTAAGTTGATGATAGACGAACGTGAGGTCTATCATCGAAAAGAATCTAGCACCGTGAAGTTGGTCGAACAACTCATCAATTCAAGGGATGGGATACTTATTCTTGATTGTGACTTTGTTTAACTGCAGATAGTAAATGCACATTCTAAGAGAACCATCTTTCTTTTTCAAAAACAACAACTATGCGCCTCATGGATAGATACTAGGTTGGGCCGTATGAATCCCTTATCCATAAGGTCTTTCAACTGCTTATTCAATTCCTTAAGCTCAACTGGAGCCATTCTGTAATAAGGAATCAAAATGGGTTGAGTATTTGGAAGGAGATCTATTATGAAGTTGATTACCTTTTCGGTAGGAACTCCAAGAAGATCTGTTGGGAACACTTCTGGAAACTCATTTACTACTGGGACTGACTCAAGAGTTGGATGTGGTATCGGAGTTTGAATCCTTAACCGGAACAAGATGATAGATATACCCATTAGAGATCATCTTCCTGGCCTAAAGGTAAGAGATAAATCGACCTACACACACTTAATTGCTGCCGTTCCATTCTAAGACTGTATCATTTGGAAACTAAAATTGAACGATCCTAGTTCTATAATCGACTTAGGCATAACAGGAATGTAACCAATCTATGCCTAGAATGATATCGAAATCTACCATTTCTAACTATACAAGATCTACTGAGGTGACTTTCTAAAAGACTATGGCAGGGCAATTTCTGTATACCGTCTAGCTATAACTCGGTCACCAACTAGAGTAGACACTAGGAAGGGTTCTGAAAGTGGGTTTGGACTGACACCAAAGTTTACTGCTATATAGGGAGTTACAAAAGACAAGGTAGCCCCTAGATGTCACAATGCATAAACATCTAGATGAAGGACTTCTAACGTACCACATCATGAGAATCTTCCTGGTATTGGCGAGCCTGGAGAGCATACAACCTGTTCTAACACTGACCGCCACCTGTACTAGATGACACACCCTACTGAGTTGGGCGACCTACTGGTGCTACTGGAGCTTTAGACTAAGCCCTATTGTTGTTACCTAATTTCCCCTGTCTGGCAGAAGGGAAATCCTTCAACCAATGGCCAGACTAAACATATCCAAATCATCCTTCCTTTCATGCAAGACACTCGCCTGGGTAGTTCTTACCACACTTTGGACAAGTTGGGAAAGTCTTGTTACCTGAAGTACTCCCTTGAGACTTAGAGCCTGATGCCCTACTTTTATGATCATGTTGAAACCTCGGGGATTGAGCTCTAGATTATAAAGGTGTGAGGGCTGTAGACCTCTGCTAAAACTATTTGTGATCTCCACTACCCAATTTCTGCTAAGAGAATTCATAATTCCTTGTTCTAACCTTCTTGTTGTCCTTAGCCATTTTCCTAAGCTTATCTCTCTCAACCTCCTGATCATGAGTCATAAGCCTAGAGATATTCATATCCTCTAACAACATAGCATTCCTGCACTTGGTCATTTGTGCCCTTGGATCAGCAACTATGTGTAGAGCATACATGCAAAGCTGGGTGAGCTTAAGTCCTTATTCATGGACTTACATTGTACCCTACTTAAAATTCATAAACTATTGTGCCTTGGCTTCTATCAACTCCCTTGGGAAGAACCTGTCTAGAAAATCTCCAGTAAAACACTCCCAAGTCACAGTTCCACTAGGTGAAAAAAATGTGAGCTACATTCTTACGATGGTAGGATGCCAACTCCAGTCTATTATTACAATTCACTTCCATAACTCCAAAAAAATTCTTAACCTCATCAATGAAGTTATGTGGGTCCTCACCAATTTGTGACCTTAGAACCTCACGCGGATTCAACTGAACAAAATCTCAAACCCTAGCTGCCACAGATCCACCATCAATATTTTTAGGAATTAGGGTTTTCTTATTGTTCCGATTGGCTACATTATGAGCCAAGAGCTCGATCACATTTTAAAATTCATCATTCGAAACCTCGTCGTTTGGGTCTGGAGGAACTGCATTAGAAGTGTGTGCATTAGCATTCCATGTGTAATCTCTATGAGGAGGCATGATCTGAAATGCATAATGGTCGATTTGAAAGGATAAGTTGGATCATACCCGATATGAATAACAAATAAAGTGAAGTTTTCCTTAAAACACTTTTAGCGTCCCTCTCATAGATGTGGTGCACTTCACATCCATGAAAAACTCTACATAGTGCGACTTTCAGACATCCTACGACTCTTAAACCTAATGCTCTAATACAAAGTTTGTCACGCCCCGAGGCTACCCCTTTAACGTAACACGAGACCTAGAATCACGAGTGACCCTAACCTAATCCTGAAGCTGGCATATCATAAGCACAGTGAAAACATCTAAGAAAACATGAACTAATGTGGACGCTAAATCAATTGGTAACTGAAAGTGGGGAATGCCCAACTAGTTTTAATGAATAAAACATACTTTGACTTTAACAATACTGAAAGATAAACTGAACAAGCCAAGTTCATTTTATTACTATGTCTGAAAAGCTTATAATTGATTAGAGTTGCTAGGACATGCCCCCAACTAACTCTAACAGTACTAAAACCTAAACAAAAAACTGAAATGTAAAGCATGTCTATTTTCCTTGAAATGTAAGGAGTCACCACTGAAGCTCTTGAATACTTATCTATAATCAGTCTATGCGTTATTTGGATATTGAGTACCTGAACTTTCATCATGAAAGGATGTAGCGCAGAGTATGTGTTAATACTTGGAATGTACAGAGCATGCAAGATATAGATAGTGTTGAGAAAATATATAAGTTGAAAAAATCATAACTGAACAATGATATAATACGAAAAGAATATAAATGATGAAATATAACGGAAAACAACTGAACTGAATGCAATGACCAAGTACTAATTATGAACATAACATGTTGGGACTGAATACCTGGTCAAATGCACTAGAGTTTGACTGTGAGAACTACTACTAACTGACCTAAATCCATGTGAGATAAACATAGAGAACGATGTATACACCCTATCAAGAGGACAAAATATACCTTGCCAGGGGTATAAAGGAATGACTGGCGTGATCACTAAATATACTCCTACGAGGCCACGTAGTTCTGGGACTATGAGGGTACTCTGAACCGTAGTCCAACTCGGTTCTAAATCTACTACTAACTGGAAATGTATATGATACAACATAACTGAAATACTAGATAGCTCAATGTTCTGACATGCAAATCTAAGAATTCAATAATTAAGTACTTACAATGTAACATTCGAAAACTGGAGCATGGTTATCTATTTAACTGACCTAGCAGTATAATTCATGAACTTAAAGAATTTATACAACTAGGGTTCTAAGTTTAATGCAAGGAAATAAGAAAACTTTCCAAGAAAATAAGGTATTTCATTTAGGATACTACAATAGCTAAATCAGAACAATTCCTAAGGTTTTAGAAACCATAGGTCTAAATAAAATATAGAGAATCAAGAATATGATTAAATTCTAGGGACCTAGTGGAGGAAAGGAACCCACTAGTGAAATACCACAAACCTGGTGACGAAATCTACAGAGAAATCCTTCGATTTCAAGGCTGGAACTTGAAGAAAACCTTTTGCTTGTTCTTGAGGGGCTGGTAGACTTTTCTGACCTATTTTCTCTAATATTTTGGTGATTTTGATGAATAAAGGTTTCAGGTAGATTCTGAATAGGTTATTAGGTTTAAACTGAGTAAAACGACGTAGTTTAGGTGTTAAACGACGTAGTTTAAATGCCCAATGCATAGGGGTAAAGACCAAAATGACCCTGACTTAAAAGCTAATGAAGGCCTACCATAGAGCCACTAATGGACTGTCAAAGGGACCAAGCCATGTCAACTGGGTTATGGTTCATGGCTAGTGTCTACTGGTCCTAGACAGTCCCCTCTACGGTCTACTTCACGAACCGTGTGAAGGACTATGAACCGTCAAGTCCATAGTGGTTCTTCACTTGGGGATAGGGGTCTATGGTTCAGGTTGACGAGCCTCACCACGACGCGTCATCAAGACCACATACTGTGGTGGGCTCCGTGGTTTGATGCCTAAGATAAGATGGTTCTGCCTTGCTTCCACGAGCCTTCCCACGGCTCATGTGGTGGTCTACAGCCTGTGAAGGGATCTATGGTCCACCACTTCTAGGCGGGTGTGAACCACGAGCATGGCGACGGACTGTGGTTCCTTTCATAGTCCGTGAACCCTTTCGTGGTTCACCAAATTTTTTGTTGTTCAGGTCTGGGGTGTTACAATTATTTTATATATTTACATACAAATAAGAGTAAAAGAGTTTTATTATATTTTTAAATACATTGAGTTACAAATTATTATTTTATCAGCTTTCTTTATAATGCATCTTATTACTACTTTTATACTGAACTGAGTTGAGTATTTCTGAGTTCTGGAGTATCCTTGAGTCGAGTTGAGTTTAGGTGAGTATGGTTTTCTTTTTACCAGTTCAAGCTTGCAGGTTATGTTCAGTGTTCCCCTACATTCTCGTACATTCAATGTACTGATGTCATTTGTCCTGCATCATGTCATGATGCAAATACAGGTATTTAGGATCAACAATCGGTGCTTCGTTGATCCAGTCGTGTTCCAGCTTGATTTTGTGAGCTTCCTTACTTCCCAAAGGGTTTCACATTGAGTTTACATTTCAGTCTCATTTATTAGGATGTTGTGGTCCTTGTCCTGACGTCCATCATAGTTAATAGAGGCTTCATAGATAATAGAGTTTTGAGAATTCTGTTTCATTTTCATTATTGATGTTCCAGACTTGAGTTGCCTCTTTTGGCCAGTGAATGTTTTCTTTAAAATATTCTTAGTATATATTTTCAGATTTCAAGTAAAGATTTACTTTTGAGTTCATATGTTGTGGAGCAAGTCTTTCGCTGAGAGTTGAGTCGGACCAAGGGTTCGATTGGTGCCAACGATGGTTCTCGAGTGCCTGTCGCGCTCAGAGTGTAGGCTCAGGGTGTGACAGTGAGTTTACAAATTATTATTGAAAATGATTTTATAAAGACCACTTATTATTTATTTTGGCAGAGTAGGGATGCTTTTTCTTTATAGAAAAATATGTAAATTTAGATCGTTACTAATCATTTGATATAATATTTAATCCAAGAAATCTTTTTCAGAGGCTATAAATGGAGAGTGTGAAGTTATTTTGGATTTTAGCAAGCCATATTTGAACTATGGATTCAAGTATTTATAATAGTGACATTAAATATTAGTAACCGAGTTTTGAATAATTTTTTTATAGATTTCTTATATCTGTTAATACAGTTAATGAATTTTGACTAAAATTGTTGAATTTATTTTTAAGTGCTATAATTAAATCAATATTGCATCTTTTGTTTTTATGTAAGAAGAGATTAAAGAGGTTTTGTTAGTTGTATAGTTTCCTCTCATGGAAAACTAATTTAAAAACAACACTTTAGGCTAAAAATTCATTCGAACCTTGCTTTCAGTGAAAAATTATATTTTTATATATTATTTTTTTAATGTATCTATATTGAATGTTGAATCTTATTGATTTTATCATGTGTTTAGTTTTTAATTTTAAGCATAACCTTTTTTTCATATTAAAAAAACTATTAGTGACTATAATTTCTTTTAATTTCTTTTTGCTCCTTTAATTCATTAATTGATTGTGATAATAAAATACAAGGAAAGATAAACAAATTTAAATTCTTACTTTTTGTTGCTAACATTTTTCATTAAACCAATTCACCCCATACAAATTACAAATCAATAATTTATTTATATTGCTCTCTATCAATAATAGGAGGCTATTATATTCATTGCAAAAAAAAAACTATTAAATCATATAGATTCAGTTAAGCTTATAATATTATGCCAAGAGCGAATTGCTTAAGTCAGGGGCGGACCCACATGCACTCGGTAACTTTAAAAAAATGGTATATATATGTATGATAGTTGATAAATGATTATATATTTAATTGTGCACCCTTATAACAAAAAGTATCATGTGTGAATTGGTTGAAGTCGCTCAGTCACAACACGACTTTAAAATTAGGTTTTTCTTTAGAGTTAAACCTTTTTAATAATTGCTTTTATTAAAACTCGTTTTTACCACCTCATCTTGCCCCACCCCCTTTCTAAACTAAAAACAAAAAAAATCCCTAGCACAATTCTAAACAAAATATAAGACTGCTAGAAAATCTGCAACTTGCACAATTCTAAACAAAATATAACCCTGCTAGAAAATCTACACCACACAAGTATTCTTCACTACATAATTAAAGTCCTACTCCTATTATTTCTGCATAAATTGGTAAGTTCTTCTTTTTAAACGTTTTTTTAGTAAGAATTTATTGTTGATTCTTATGACTTGAAATGGATAATCTTATGATTTGAGATGGATAGACTTATGTAAAAAGAAAAGCAGGTGATTTTTTCACGAAAAACTGGTTTTAAGACTTGGAATCATAATTTGGAATGGTTCAATTTGTATGTTGGTGAAGTAAATAGCGTCCACAATAGGTGTTTCAACAAGATTCTAGATTTTGAGAATCAATCTTAATCCATTCAAGTTGCTTTTAACAAGCAATCTGAGAAAATAAGAAGTGAGCATCGAATTAGTTTAGAAGCTGCTACTAATGTGGCAAGGTTTCTCTTGGAATTTGGATTGCTTTTTCGAGGTCATGATGAAAGGGATTTTCAAAAAACAAAGGTCTTTTTTTAGGTTTTTGGATTGGTTTGGAAAAATGCTTCTGGATATGAATAATGTTATTTTAAAAAACGCTCCAGAAAATGTTAATGTTACCCTTGTACCACTCCTAGCCTTACCCTTTGTTCACTCTTAGTAGTGCCCCCTATCTTTAAATCCCAGATTCGCCTCTGGATAAGTAATTAAGTACTTGCCATGCTCGAGGGTTAGAGATGGGGCGAAATGGAAGAACAAAAGAATTTAACACATTATTATTGTCTTTTAATTTGTTGTGGATGACGCATACCTTTCCTTGTTTATCTTGGAACTTTTGATTCATGATTTTTGTTGTTTCAAATAAATTAATTATTTTTTCGTGCATTTTTTCTAAACTATCTAAGATAAGTTATTCTTTGTCTAAGCTTTTTTTTCATATATTTTTTAAACTAGTTCATTAGTATGCTTGAGAAATCTTTGATAAAACTCTAACTTTTGCATAAGAATCATAGCTTGAAAAATATTAGGTAAAAACCTCGATTTTAGCATAATTCCTTATATAATCAAAATAACTTAGGCATGAGAGCGAAATTGTTGAAAGATGAACCCTAGCCTTAGTATTTCTTGAAATTTTGAGAGTAGGAGTTTAGGAGTGAATGAGAGGGTTTTTATTATTTCAGCAGACAATGAGATATGTATTCACTCGGTGTCACGGAGTCATCGTGGAGCTTCTATCATGTTAGAGTGTCTCTCGTAAATCATTCATAACTTTTTACTTAACTTGAATTGATGCAAACTTGACAACGTTGGAATGAAGACTCATAGCCCTTTAATTTGATAGGTTATGGCTCTCCTAAATCTTTATATTCTACGAGATACGGTCGTTTGAAGATTATCCTTATATGTACTCATGTGAAAACATAGATGATAGAAATGCTTGGAACTTCACTTGGTATTACAGGTCCCTTATGACCCTAAATAACATCTTATACCCTTAATACACTTGGTAAAAGACATTATAACACATGAGCAAGTAGTACATCATCCGTTTCAAACTCATATACTTACGACGAATGATTCAAATTCTAAGAGTAGAGTTGTAAGGTGTTACATGAGTTCTTATATTTGTTTTCTATACATGTTACAGAAAGATCATAATGCACTTAATTAGTGCAATTATAATGTGACATACTTTTTCTATATGGTTTATTTGCATTATATATTGAACTGTTGGTGTTATATGATACTACTCTTATTGAAAATATCTATATTTGTTATATAATTTAATTAATTTTTATATATTTTTAAAATAAATTTGATAGAGCTTAAAACTCCTTTTTTTATATTAAAAAAAAGTATGTACAAAATCGGACAAAGAAGCCCAAAGAAATAAACTTAAAGCGAAACAAAAAATCTCTAAGCCTAGTCCATTAAGAGAATCGACTAGGGATTTATAAAAGTTTCTTACAAACTAGGGTTTCTTTCTTATCCTCTTAGTCTCTTCTCAGTCTTTCTATGTTCCTTGTCTCCTCCTCCATCTCAATAAGATACCACTGTCATGATTTTTCGTTTCTTTTGGTTGTGGGTGATTGACACCTACCTCTGTTGTCTCTTCTTTTCTTTCTCCGCTTACAGAAGTAAATAGCTACCTCACTTTACATCATTATGTACTTCAAATTCTATCAATATTTGACTTTCTATTGCATTTTCTAGAGGTATCTTTCGGTGGATTCGAATATGGTTTGTTCAGAGGTACCAAGTTTTGAGTGTTTTGGAAGACTTCCTTTGTAAGCACCTTCTCCTTCGTTTCTTCATTTCTTCTATTGTTTCCTCCTCAAATGTATTTTTGTTTTTTTAAGATAAATCTGAGGTGGAGATATCCAGATGCTCCCGATCTCTTTATGAAATGCTTGCTTTTCTATCCCAATAATTTATATTGTTAATCTTAAATTTATGGAATTTAATATTAGTATTTATTAATTGATTGTGTTAACTTTTATCCATAATAGACTCTATATAATTATTGGGAACTGCATACTGCACTTTTGATTCCAAATCTAATGTGAAATAAATTTTGACATAACAATGTGACCTAGATGCAAAAGTCTCTTAAGGCTTTAGATGTGTCCATGATGCCTCATAATGTATGTTGTTTGTAATTTTGCACATACACGATATGGTATTGGTTATTCCTATGATGATTTTAATAAATTAAAATACTAGTAAACTTATGCACGTCTCGCACGGAAATTTTATATCATGGAATTTATAAAATAATACTTAAAACCTATCAGTCATTAAAATTAAAAACTATATTATCTTACATAAATGATTACACAGTAACAAACATTAATAATGTAAAGGAAAATAAAAATTATAACATCTTATCATTTATCCTTAAAAACATAAACATTATTTAATGACTGTAAAAATACATACCAATATATGTATCATAAGCAATGGTGTCAGTGAGCTATTCAACAAGAGAAAAGTACACAAATATTTAATTGTGCAGAAGAAGAAGAAGAAGAACAAGTTCACAATTTTCTTTGTTGTAAAATGAGAGGAAATCCCTATATTTATAGACAAATGTTTATTGTGCCTTATCGGAAAGGGAACAACTATTTGGAAAAGGTGCAACCCTTCGAAAATGTCAGAATCTTTCATAAAAGGAACAACTTTTCATAAAAGTCGCAACTCTTCATTAAATTCGCAACTTTTAATAAAAGTCACATTTTTTCATGAAAGGGGAAGGCTAGTTTTGGAAATAAATAATTTTAAAAAGAAATCCTGGCTTGTGGTGGCACAACGTAGGCGGGGCTAGGGTTTTCTTTTATATAAATACATGATATGATATGATATTTTTGAATTGTCAATCAAGGTAACTTTTTCAGATATGAAAATTGTATTTTAAAAAATCTAATACATTAGTATTCTTATCGTGTAAGTTAAGATCCTCGTCTAACAATTTTAAAAACTATTAAATTAGTGACGGTGCCAGAAAAAAGTTACACAGGTGAATATTAAGCTTGGAATTTGGATCGCAACCTAAAACAATTATTGAATGCAGACAACACACTAAAATTTAATGATGGTAATATATAGGAAAAAGAAAAAGATAAAATTTTGAAATTGACTCTTGTCAGCAACGAAAGGTTTTGATCTTTACTTTAATTTGTCGATCTGCCTCTCTCAACTCTTCAAACTCGGCGAAAAAGCTTCGACTTTTTTATTTATTTAAATTTTATTAGTCCTAGGACCCTTTTATTGAATAAAGAAAATTAACCCAGACATACAGTGGCCAATGCCCAAAAAGACAAAACAAACTCTAGGTTTCCTAATCTTTGTCTCTATCATCTTTCCTTATCAGGAGAGTATCAAAAATATATTCCTTCCTTGACTTGTTCTTCCCGTTCCCTGTACAGCTGAGGTGTTGGATTTCTCTCTTCATGTTTTGAGATACGTAACATTACTCCTTGATGATGTTTTGTCACCGCTGTGCGTATCAAATGTATTAATGAGGTAAGTGTTCTCCTTGATGATACTTTGTTGTTTTCATTGGTGGTTTTTAATTTTTCTAGTTCTAATTCACAATGTTGGTATCTTCTCTTTGTCACTGTTTATTTGTTTTCTAATATTGCTTGAAAGATCCACAGAGTTTGTATATTATTTTGAATGTTGTGTAGTCACTACTTCATTACCAATAGATCTGACACGCTATTAGCTTCTCTGAATGTATGAGTGATTGAAGCATTTAATTCATGTGCTCTCTTCCTTATTGTTCTTCTTCTTTCCACCATTTACCAATATATTTTCCATTGTCCCCTTATCAATTATCACGAGGCTTAGGGAGTCTGTTTCAATTGTGACCTCTCTTAATTGTCTTCCCAAACATTACTCCAGTGCTTCATAGATTGCCATTAGCTCAGCCTCCGTATTTGTTGTATTCCCAAGTCCTGTAGCTCTTGCATTGACTAAATCTCCATGTGAATCTTTTAGGCAGAAGGCATAAGAGCATAGGCCTGGGTTCCCTTTTGACGCTCTATTAGTATTGCACTTCAACCTATGTCTGTTAGGAAACGTCCAAACCACATTATGCACAAGTAGTTTGGGTCTGTAATTCATTAGCTCTTCAGCTATGTCATGCCACAATTTTGACTCTTAGTATATCCAAGGATATACACTCTTAACCAACTTTTTAACCATATCTTGCACCTGCATCAGCATCCCATTGAGAGTAGTTTTTCCTCTATGTTTCACGTTATTCCATCCTTTCCATAATGTCAACACGATTATTGTTGGAATTGCTCTTAGTATACCTTGGAATTGTGGTGTACTCTTGTGTTTCCGCCATGTAATGATTACTAGTTGTGAGTGCATCCCGTCCATATATATACCTAAAAACCAAGTAAACTGCCTGCAAAGCCTATAGGCAATGGAAGCCTTTAAATAAATGTGTGTCATTGTTTCCTCTTCATTTTTTTCACAACACCAACACCTTGATATAACATGGAGCTTCATTATTTTTAAATTATCATCAGTGGCGATTCTTATTCTCCATACACTTCATAAGAAGAAATTAACCTTAAAAGGAAATCCCTTTGTCCATATAAACTCATAGTCAACTCTAGTTTCCTGCCCTGTTCTCAGCATCCTCCATTTTGGATGCCAATTTTGTGGTTAGATTTTGTTCATCCCACTTTACTTCTGTGACAAATTCCATTACCGCTAACTCTTCTTCACTAGTCGTTGCATTGTCAAAATAATACAGGGCTACCATTATTATTAAATTATTAAACCAGAAGCTTGGGGATCCTTCCTTGATCTGCCACCATATGTTATGCTCTACTTCATCCCTTATAATTATTATCTTTCTCCACACATGTGATGCACCCCATCACTTGACTATAACAGGGTGATGTTTTTTGCAATACTTGTTCCACTCTAAAATTCCACCAAAGCTTTGCAAAAAGGGCTTTTGATACATCATTTAGTGACACAAAACCCAGACCCCCTTCTTTTTTTGGGTAGCACATGCTTTCCCATGTCACCCGTTGTTTGTTTTTGGACCTAGTAGCATTTCCCCAGAAGAATTTCGCGAATAGTTTGTGTATCTATTCTATAAGATTGACGGGTGGGTTCATTGGTGACACTGTTTATGTGGGCATTGACTGTAACACGTGCGCTATTAAAACATACCTCCCACCATACGAAACAAGTCTATTCTGCCACATCGCCACCTTTTTAAACAAATCTTCAAAATGGGTTTTATTCTTCCTGCCATAAAAAAATGGGCATCCCAAATATGTGAAAGGAAATTCACCCTGCCTAAATCCTGTTATTCTTCTTATCCGATTACATATTTAAGTCACGAAAACTCTTTCCTATGTTTATCATTTACCCTGACACTGCCTCATAATTTTTTAGTACCCTCATCTTCATCCTCATAGATTTAGGTTAACCCGAGAAAAACAAAATCATCTGGGTCAAGGAAAAATAATCTGAGTTGCGGAAGATGAAAGAGTTTGAAACCATCAAGGAACAATAGCAAATAAAGTAATATTGAAAACCATATTTTGTGAAGAAACAATAGAAAATTGACAAAAGCAAATTCTGCATTAGATAGGTAAGTATCAATGAAATAAAACTATGAGACCATGTTTTAAAAATCTGTCTATAATATTGAATGCCCTCTTAGATATTATAGACATATTTTCCAAACATGGTCCCAGAGTTTTACTTCATTGATACTTACCTATCTAATGCAGAATTTGCTTTTGTCAATTTTCTATTGTTTCTTCACAAAATATGGTTTTCAATATTACTTTATTTGCTATTGTTCCTTGATGGTTTCAAACTCTTTCATCTTCTGCAACTTTAAGTATTCTGCCTTGAGATAATCCTAGATGATTTTTGTAGATTTTAGAGACATCATACTAGTGAAAATTGTTGAAGAGACACAACACACCTTTGTCTTAGAATTTCTAGTTTTTTGGTCTTTAAGAATCCTAATTATTTGAGCCATGTGGGTATCCGGATAGTTTAATTGATCGAAAGCTTTATGTACCGAGGTGAAACTAATATAGGGAATTACTTGGTAGATACCCAATTGGATTCTTATCATAGGATAGATTCTATTTTATCAAAATTTACAGAGACAAGTCGAAGTTACTTATTGAGTTGGAAGAGTTAAGAGAGGCAGAATGACAACATGAAGATCAGAACCTTTCGTTGCTGACATTAGTCAATTTTGAAACTATAGATTTTATTTTTCCTATATGTTACCATCATTAATTTTTAGTGTATTGTTTGCATTCAATAATTGTTTTAGGTTACGATCCAAATTCTAAGTTTAATATTCTCCTGTGTAACTTTTCCGGCACAGTCACTAATTTAATAGTTTCTTAAATGGTTAGACGAGGATCCTAACCTCCATGATAAGAATACTAAGTATCAGATTTTTAAAAATTCAATTTGAATATCTGAAAAAGTTACCGTGACTGACAAGTCAAAAATATTTAAGGAATATATGGAAAAAAATCTCAGGCAAAGAATAACTTATCTCAGAGAGTATAGGACATATGCACGAAAAAATAATTAATTATTTTAGACAACAAAAATCATGAATCATAAGTGTCAAGATAATCAAGAAATGGCATGCATCATCCACAGAAAAGCAAAATACAATAATAATGTTTTGAATTCTTTTATTCTTCAATTTCGCCCTATCTCCCTAATCCTCGAGCATTGGAAGTACTTAACCACTTAAGCCAAAGGCGAATCCAGGATTTGAAGATAGGGGGAACTACTAAGAGTCACCCAAGGGTAAGGCTAGGAGTGGCACAAGGGTAACGTTAACATTTTTTTGGAGAAGTCATCATAGCATTTTCAGAGCATGTACTATAATAACATTATTCATACCCAGAAGAATTTTTCCAAGCCAATCCAAAAAACCTAAAAAAAGTCCTTTATTTTTTGAAGACTCACTTTCATCATGACCTCGAGAAGACAATCCAAATTACAAGAGAAACCTTTCAACATTCATATAAGCCTCTAAACAAATTCGATGCTCACTTCTTCTTTTCTCAGATTGCTTGTTAAAAGCAACATGAATGGATTGACATTGATTCTCAAAATCTAGCATCTTGTTGAAACACCTATTGTGGACGTTGTTTACTTCACCAACATTTAAATTGAATAGTTTCAAACTACGATTCCAAGTCTTAAAAGCAAATTTTGTGAAAAAATCAACTGGATTTCGCTTTACATAAGTCTATTCATCTCAAATCACAAGAATCAACAATAAATTCTTACAATATTTTTTAAAAAAAAGAACTTAGCAATTATGCAGAGATAATAGGAGTAGGAATTTAATTATGTAGTGAAGAAAACTTGTAAGTTGTAGATTTTCTAGCAGTGTTATATTTGGTTTAGAATTGTGCAAGTTTTAGATTTTGTAGCAGTCTTATATTTTGTTTAGAATTGTTCTAGGACTTTTATTTGTTTTAAATGAAGAAAGGGGGTGGGGCAAGATGAAGTGGAAAAAACGAGTTTTAATAAAAACAATTTTAAAAAAGGTTTAACTCTATAGAAAAAGATGATTTTAAAGTCGTGTTGCGAGTGGATGACTTCAACCAATTAACCTGGGTGACTTTTAGTTATAAGGGTGCACAATTAAATATATAATCGTTTATCAACTATCTATACATATATATACAAATTTTTTTAAAGTTACCGGGTGCATGTGGGTCCGCCTGTATTTAAGAATCCGCTCTTGGCATAATATTTTAAGTTTAACTGAATCTATATGATTTAGTAGTTATTTTCTACAATAAATATAATAGCCTCCTATTATTTATAGAGCACAATATAAAAAAATATTGATTTGTAATTTTCATGGGTTAAATTGGTTTAATGAAAAATGTTAGCAACAAAAACTAAGAATTGAAATTTGTTTATCTTTCCTTCGATTTTATTATCACAATCAATTAATGAATTAAAGGAGAAAAATGAAATTATAGTCCTTGATAGTTTTTTTAATATGAAAAGAAAGTTACGCGTAAAATTTAAAACCAAACACATGAAAAAATCAATAAGATTCAACATTCAATATAGATACATTAAAAATCATATATAAAAATATAATATTTTAGTGAAAGCAAGGTTCCATTGAATTTGAGCCTAAAGGATTGTTTTTAAATTAATTTTCCATGAGTGGAAACTCTACAACTAACAAAACCTCTTTAATTTCTTCTTAAACAAAAACAAAAGATGCAATATTGATTGAATTATAGCACTTAAAAAGACAAATTCAACAATTTTAGTAAAAAATTATTAATTGTGTAATAGATATAAGAAATCTATATAAAAGGTACTGAAAACTCAGTTAATAATATTTAATGTCACTATTATAGATACTTGAATCCATAGTTCAATCAATTCTGGCTTGCTAAAATCCAAATTATCTTCACACTCTCTATATATAGCCTCTGGAAAAAAAATCTTGGATTAACATATATACATATATATTTAAATATTATATCAAATAAATAATGACAATCCAAATTTACATATTTTTCTATAAAAAAAACACCCCCACACTGCCAAAATAAATAATATGTGGTTTTTATAGAATGATTTACAATAATAATTTGTAAACTCAGTGTGACGCCCCGAGCCTACACTATGGACGCGATGACACTCGAGAACCATTGTTGGCACCAAGCGAACTCTTTGCCCAGTTCAACTCTCAGCAGAAGACTTACTCAACAACATATGAACTCAAAAGTAAAATTTCACTCAAAATCTCAAAATAGATACTCAGAATATTTTAAATAAAACATACACTAGCCAAAAGAGCCAACTCAAGTCTAGAACATCAACAATGAAAATGAAACATACTTCTCCAAACTCTACTGTCTATGAAGCCTCTACTAACTGAGATGGACGTCGGGACAAGACCCACAACATCCTAATAAACAATACTGAAATGTAAACTCAATGTGAAATCCTCCGAAAAGAAAGGAGGGTCACTAAATCTAGCTGGAACACATATTGATAAATGGAGCGTCGGTTGCTGATCCTGATTACCACTATCTGCATCATGAAAATATGCATGACAAATGACATCAGTACATTTAATGTATGACCATGTAAGGGGAATACTGGACATAACCTGCAAGCCTGAACTGATAAAAAGGAAACCATACTCACCTCAACTCAACTCGACTCAAGGATACTCAAGAACTCAGAAATACTCAACTCAGTTCAATATAAAAACAATAATATGATGAATTATAAAGAAAGTTGTTAAAACGGTAATTTGTAACTCATGGTATTTAAAAATATAATCAAATTCTTTTTCTCTTATTTTGTATGTAAATATACAAAATAACTCTATTTGGGAGATTATGTAACCGACAACAATCACTATGAGTTATGGGATGATACAACGTCTCGCCTACGCTGCGAGAACTCTCCTATATGTTGACGGAGTATAAGACATCCTCAATTAAGTGGATACACTAAGCTATGCTTAAAAAACAACACGGAAACATCTAAAGAGTATGACCATTTCTACCCACGTTGGCTAAATTGGTTTTGAGGACTTTGAAATGTTAGAACTCATCCCCATATCAGTGCTCAATACTACTCCAAAAAATATAAATTAGCTCATACGTTTAAAAACATTTCCTCGTCCTCAACTTATAGATTATTACTCAAAAGGTTTCTCTTAAAAGAGACAAAACTCAAAACTCCTCATGAACTCGTTTTTAAATTGATGTTTACCCTCATTTTAAATGTAAAAAATATTACTCTTTGGGAATACTTAGTTTCCATATATTCATTTTGAAAAAATAAATGAAACTCAACTCTACACATCCTCATACTCAAGTACTAAAGTCTTTAAACATGTTTTAAAAGATTGTAAAAGACTTTTCAAAATGACTCGAAATAACTCTCACGACTTTACTCTTTACTCTACCTTGAATTTGATATATGAATTCAAGAGTTATGAAGAATTTCTTGATGTTTAGATGTAGTTTATAGTAGTTAGAAACAGAAGGGAGTAACAATACACTTTAAAAGAACTTAGAGAGAGCAAACAACGGAAAAGGGTGGGGGCAGGAGACTGTAGCGTACTGCTAGCGCAGGGCACCAGCCCCTCAACTTCAAAGACCCTATTCTTGCGCACTGTCGGGGCGCCACCCCAGCCTCTGCTCAAAACATTCCAACGGATTTTCTTCTTTGATTTTTGGCCCTAATTTTCCTTGAATCAAATGGTTTCTTCCCAACTCACTTAGATTAGAATACCCAATATAAGTACACAAAAATCTACTAAAAAACAACCCTCAAAATCCTAACATTAATCTCAAGAACTCATCCAACCCATCATTAACGATTCAAGAACAAAACTTCAAGAAACTCATCAAGAACTCAAGGCATTCAACCTCAAGAACGAAATTACGGATAAAATAACATGATTGGCTTGTGGGTGAAAGAACTCAGTTCTATGAGAATTTACATACCTCGATTTGACGAACAAATCCTCGATTCGCAAGAAATCTTGATCGTTCTTCCTTTTCTCCTCCTTTCTCTTCTTCAACTCTCTTCTAAAACCCTAAGCAAAATTTGGATTATGAAAACTGACCCAAATCAGTTTTAACACCTAAAATATTACTAAAAAAATTTAAAGTTGAAGGGGTAAGGAAGATACAAAAGTACCCCTCATTAATTCGGGTAACTTTCTTTAATAGGATACGCTGACTTATAACGAGCATATCTCTCTCATCCGAACCCAAAATTCAGCAAAATCGATGGAGTTGGAAAGAGAATTCAATGACCTTTCATTTGATATCATATGAGCCATCTAACTCATAATGTACATAAAGTTATGGTCGTTGGAAGTTGACCCAAAACTCACAACTTAAGCATAACTTGAAAAATTCTCAATTTTACTCTTTCCAATTAAGTTCTTTCTAAAATTAGCCCTTTGAAATACCGATGTATTACACTCATAGTATGAATTAATGAAATACTATTGAGTGAATATATGATGTAATTAGAAGGATTCTTACACAAGTTTCTCAGGTTTTATAACAATAAATCTACTGTATTTATCTTCCTCTGTCAAGGTTTAGGACAAAAATCTTAGGAAAGAAAAGTTCAATAAATATCAATGTGTACATGATGGTAAAATATCAAACTTACAACATATCACATTTTGTTTTGTTATTCTTATCACTATATTCACCAGTTTTTAATTATTGTCAGCCTACTGCCATTGTTTTCCTCTATCTCTGAAGCTCATGCACATAAAATTTAAGTAATACACACCGTCATCAAGGCACATGTATTCAAAAGAAGTCAACGGACACTGCTCCACTAAAAAGGTATAGATACTATGTGTTGTTTATATCCCTAAATATTATATCAAATGATTATTGAGGATCCAAATTCATTTTTTTTCTATAAAAGATACCCCACCAAACAAGTGGCTTTTTCTAGAATGCTTTTAAATAAGTTCTGAAATCACATTAAGAATTCATGGAATACTATTGAGTGACATATTTTATTTGGTTATTTCTATCAAAATTTACAAGTTTTACGTTAACAAATAGTCTACAACAATCGTCTTCCTTATTGGGGCTTAGGATTAAAAGCTCATGCACGTAAAGTTTAAATAATATTCATTATTATCAATGACAGAACCACATGTATTTAAAAGAGATACAATGTAGATAGGTTAATTTTTTTATTTATATACATTATATTTATAGAATCCCTTAATTTACTCGCATGTTTATTTTTTTTAACACCCCTTGAAAAAAAATATATAGTTACTCCATTTCAGTCAATGTATAATCTTAAGTTGATACTCACTAAAGGACAAAGAAGATTATTGAAAATAAAGTATAACTCTGCATAAACCATTTGTAGAGGTCATTCCCACTTAAAACTTGTAGAGAAAAACAACAATTTGTTTGTCCTAAAAGAATAAAAATTCACTGTTTGTTGTCCTAAAACAAGGTGAATTGTTCATTTTAAACAATTGATGGGAGATCCAATGATGGATGAAAGAGACGAGATATTGGTTTCACCACTTGGTGGAATTCCACAACAAAGAATTGCCCATTTTTTAAATCCAATAGTTGCTTTGGATGAAGGACCGAATTTGAAGCCTCCTTCAATTCCTTTTTCATCCGAATATGAGTGGACATTGAAAGTCTCCTTTCATGGTTACAATGGATGGAGGGATCAACAAATGAAATGAAAAGAATGGGTTGAAACGATGGAGGCTATCCATCACCCTGTATGGAAAGCTGCAGAAATTTACATAGCGCTAAAAAGTTCTAGTTTATAGAGTCTAAATAGATAAAAACTTGATTTTTGGGTTGGTAGAAAGGTGGTGCTGTGAGACTAACATTTTTGTATTTCCGTGGGGTGAAGCTATTGATACTCTTGAAAACATGATGATTTTGGGAGGGTTTTTCATTTTGGGTGATTGTTAAATCCCCCCTTCAATCCATTGAGTTTTTAGAGATTAAAGAAAACCTTAAAAATGTGTGAAGGGAGCTTATCGGATTAAAGACTAATAGTCACACTAGGTGGTTGAATTTTTTCATGAATAGTGGTAAGGATTATGAACATGAGGCTTTTCATTATCTTTGGTTATCAAGATTTGTGTTTCCATGTAAAATAGGTGCTCCTGTTTTCTCAATAGCTGTTAATCTGGTTAGAGGTATGCGAGTAGATCTTGCTCCTGTTGTTCTTTCTAGTATATATAGGGACTTGGTCTCGTTTAAACAAGTTATGATAATGGCTTCATCAGAAGTGCCAGGTAGAAATGGAGACGGATTTGACATTCATAAACTTAGTTTTTAATCTCCATTGTTCTTCGTTCAAGATTGGTCTTGGGAGAGGATGGTATCTTTGCAGCCAGAGCGTGCTCAGAATTACAATATAGTTAGTGGGGGTGAGAATAGGGTGATAGCGCAATGAGAAACAATCGGGTGTTTTTAATGTGAGGACTCCTATTGACTCATCTGGAGAGTTTTTTCATTGTAGGCCATATTCCTTAATCGTGGAAGGTTGGTTGATTCCCATATTTTACAAGGATAAATAAGAGCAGACAATAGTTATTTGGATATAGAAATGAAGTCTTTCGTTCGATGGTTGAGGGCATCTGAGCTTGTTGGTTTTGATTCTCAAGATCCCTAACGACCAAATCGGGTAGCAATGCAGTTTGGATATGATCAAGACTTCCCTAAATGGATTCCTCGCTCACCTTCAAGTTCAGAACTTGGTTGCTACGACTACAAAAGAGCTATTGATTCTGATTTTAGGTTTTACTAGCCGTCTATGTTGTTTGAATCGGATGTAACTACCCGATATTTGAAATGGTGGAGAAACGAAACTAATCAGTATATTTGTGATATTATTACTGATCTAGCGATAGAATGTCAAGTAGATAATTACCCTGAAGTTCCTCCTGGTTTCTCTCTTCGATGGAAGAAGAAGCATATTGCAGAAGAAATAATTCACGCATCCATTGAATATGTACGTGACGGAAATGGGAGTAGTAGTGTAGTTTCCCCCAAGTGCAACATGTAAAATGACAAAGAGAACTCATCTATGAAGATTGGTCAAACAATGGCTCGCAACGTCGTGCCTCCTAGTTCAATAGAGAATCATGTTGATTCGGAATATGACTGAAATGAGAGTAACATGAATACAGCTCGTGATCTTATTGCCATATGTGGTAATCTTATAACGGATATAGATCTTCATCTTGACGAGCTCGAGAGTTAAGTTGCTTCACACATGAGATGCTAGATTCAATATGGTAGGCTTTCAAATGCCTATTTATTTCCCTTGTGTAGTTTAGTTGCTCCCGAGTTTTTGTTTGGTTTACCTATTTCAATTTTCTGCTTACTCTGTCATTTGAGTAGTTTAAAAAGTAAGGATTTTCTGCAATCCTGTTGCATAGTTATCAAAAGTTTTATGAATACTTTGCAAATATAATTTACTTCAATGAAAGGCATTAAAGAATTCTTGTATTATGTAGACGTACGATGTTACTTGATTTT
The DNA here is from genome assembly GCA_029582685.1 of Solanum piurae. Classification (NCBI taxonomy): domain Eukaryota; kingdom Viridiplantae; phylum Streptophyta; class Magnoliopsida; order Solanales; family Solanaceae; genus Solanum; species Solanum piurae. Next base: position 7,279 of record JAJOOO010008551.1, on the reverse strand, counting down.
GTTTTTACTAACTTCAACCAATTCCGCGCAGCTTGGTAGAGCAGTGTTGGGCTAATGAGGTGTCAATAGAATTTTGTTCTTAGAGACACTCAAAAAACTAAAATTGACAAATAGTCATTGGAACATCATATCTTTACTTAATGATAGAAATGCAAGAACTTAACAGACATCAAAATGATGTATTTGTGTACATTAACTTATTCTGAATGCCCTATTTGATATTATAGATATATTTTATATCTACTTATCTGATGCAGATTTTTTTTTGTCAATTTTCTATAGTTGCTTCACAAATATGGTTTTCAATATTATTTTATTTGCTATTGTTCCTTGATGATTTCCAACTCTTTCATCTTCCGAAACTCAGAGTATTCTACCTTGAGATAATCCCAGATGATTCTTGTTGATTTTAGAGGCATAATACAAGTGAAAATTATTGAAGAGACACGACACCCCTTTGTCTTAGAATTTGTAGTTGTTTGGTCTTTATGAATCCTAATTATTTGAGCCATGTGAGGTATCCAGGTAGTGAAATTTCTTCATAGTCTTACTTGATTGCCTCCCAAAGATCTAAAGCTTCTAGATACTAAGGTGAAACTAATATAGGTAACGATTGGTGGATGCCCGATTAGATTCTTATCATAGGATGACTTTATTTTATAAAAAATTATAGAGACAAGTCGAAGCTCCTTGCTGAGTTGGAAGAGTTAATAGAGGCAGATCGACAACGTGAAGGTCAAAACCTTTCGTTATTGACAAGAGTCAGTTTCGAAATTTTAGATTTCCTTTTTCCTATATTTTAGCATCATTAAAATTTAGTGTATTATCTGCATTCAATAATTGTTTTAGCTTACTATCCAAATTATATGCTTAATATTCACCTATATAACTTTTTTGGCACCATCACTAATTTAATCGTTTCTTAAATGGCTAGATGAGGATCTTAACTTCCACGAAAAGAATATTAATGTCTCAGATTTTAAAAAATAAATATAATTTGCATATCTGGAAAATGTTACCGTGATAGACAATTCAGAAATATTTCAATATGAGTGTAAAGTTTATCGTATTTTAATATAATTATTTTACCAAATATTAAAAGTGGGAAAATCAAAAGTGCAAAGTTGATTCACCATTTTACCCCTATGTTATAAATATCTAATTAATTTATTATTATTATTATTATAATTATTAAATTTAATTACTTAATATTAGCATACTATTTAATGGGAAGAGCTTTTATTTTTCTAGTTCAAAAGAATGTTTTTCACATTTTAGGCATTTCACCTCCAAAATAAATAACTTTTAGTCTTCTTCAGTTACCTAACAATATTTACAATGAATTATCTTATCTAATCCATTAAATTCTGCTGAATGATCAACTTATATAAATGGATTTATAAATTAAGAAATATGTACAACTCTCCCCATTAGAAGAAGAAGTAGAGTAGTATTGTTCAAAATCGAACCAAAACCGATAATTTATTTATTGGGTCAACGGTTCTGGCTAATGGTTTAACAATTCGGGTCTCGATTTACTATAAAATCCGTATCGACTTATCAGTTCAAGTCTAGGTTTTGCCATAGTTCTAATCGGTTGCCCCGATAAAAAAGTTTAATTAGTTATATTTATAACGCTTAAGGCCTTGGATACTTTTAGCCTTTAGGGTTTAGCCTTCATTCTCTTTAATGTGAGGTTATAGTTGACACTCAAATTTCACAATTATATTCTAAAGTTGTGACATCACTCATTGATTCACTGTTACTGCTACCACGCCAGTGAGTTATATTGTATATCATTCTCTAAGTGTGGAAATTGAGGTTGAAATGGTTGGTTCCTTTACTTTAAGTTTGTGTTTTTATCTTCTCATTATAGTGAGTGAGACACTGAGATGTGCCTGCAATAATGCAATAATGCAATAATGCAATACTACAATCTCAATGCGAAAGTTTTTAGTAGTAATGGTCTCATGATCATTAATGGTTTTTGTTAGTAGTGTTGTAATGGTGTCTCTTTATAGTTCATATAGAAATGTCCTTGGTTGTTATGAGGAATCCATTTGAGTTTGCTAGTTTGGGCAATATGGACATCTCTTTCAAGGTTAATATAAAGTTTAATTAAGTGTTTTATGTAGTAATTGACTAATAGGTAAAAATTCATCAGTGACTACTGGCTACTGCGTATTTTCAATTAGTGATTAGTGGATTAGTAATTCTCAATGGAAATTGTGTGGAATGTTAACGGTTGTTAACCCGATAACCGAACCAATAACGATTACTTACCGATAAACCAATAATAGATAAACTGATATCTTAACGGTCCAATTATGGTTTAGCATAATACAAATCGATAACCGATAAGTAAATTAATAAGTTCCAAAATCGAAACGAACCGACCAATATGCAGCCCTTTAGTAGAGTAAAGTTACAAATTTAATGAGGAAGTTTATTTTCCAGCTTTTCTAGTTTTTGTGAGCATATCCATAAAAATGTATACCCATATTTATATAAGTTTTTATGAGCTTAGGTTTTATACATTACCAACGTTTTATATTCATGTTTATGGGTTCAAATTAAACTAATGTTTTTACATAAAAGTGTTAGAGATTGACTTTTGTCCCTATTATATGTTATTCCTATTCATTAGCTTGAGTCGTTGCTTAGCTAGAAGTTGTCTGGAACTTAAATTTTTTATGCCTAAAATTTTCTGAAGTTGTTAAAGAAAAGTGGATAAACGAAAAAAAATAGGTATTCATATTTAATATGTTTATGATTTATGTTTATTAATGTTTTCCTAATCACAAAATTATAAGTGGGTAAAAGCACACGATAAATGAAAATACTCTAACAGTTGAAATTTTTAATCAAAACAACAAAGTGAGAAACACGACAAGAACATCGTTTATAAAAGAATATCATATATACTTAACATGTTTTTTCAAAATATAATTCAATATAAATTTTATCTACTTACCAATATTTAGTTGTTCAATTCTGGAGGTTCAGATAATATTCAATTATCTATTGTTCAACAAATAAGTCATTTGAATAAGTGGACTATTCATCTATTTTAGTTTGTATTTTTTTACTCTATTCTATTCTTCATTACATTGTATTTTTAATACGATTTATACTATATAAACTACTTGCATGGGATACACGTTCAACACACATGTTCAGAGACTAGTCTATTTGTAAGAAAAAAATTATGCTTAAAACTAAAAACTAACACGTGAAAGATTCAACATTCAATATAGATATATTACAAAAAAAACTTATATGCAAAGTATAATTTTTCAGTGAAAGCAAGATTCGAATGAATTTTGAGCCAAGAAGTTTGTGGATTGTTTTGAAATTAATTTTCCAAGAGAGAAAAAATATACAACTAACAAACCTCTTTAACTTCTTCTTACATAAAAACCAAAGATCAAATTTTGATTTAATTATAATACTTAAAAGACAATTTCAACACTTTGCCACACTCTAGCCCTCAATCTGAACTCTAGACCACGACCCCTCCCACGACCCGTAGTGGCCTGTACGGGCTGTTTAGTGGCTCGTGGGAAGGTCTCATTTTGGGCAGTCTTGAACTAGCCTAGCTCACCACGCTCATCACCACGACCCATGGTCCCCACCACGAGCCGTCTTGGTGGTCGTGGGAGGTGACCATGGATTGGTTAGCTACTGTGAGCTACCATGGGCAGCACCACGACTCGTGGGGCCCATCACAGCCCGTATGGGTCCTAGTGAAGGTTGCCCAAGCTCACTTCCTTAGCTCAAGACCTCTCTCTTTAACCCATGCTTAGACTACTTGATTTCTGAGGTGTTAATTTATCTCCCCCTTGGGGACATCCGTCCTCGAATGGAATTCTAGACACCTCTTGAAAGAAAAGACTCAACACTAGCAGTCGATCATGCATGCAACTCATCAAAGTGCACACAACAAAGGAGGAAACATAAAATCCAAGCTAAACAAACTCAATTCATCATAAGGAAAGTAGGAATTAGACATAGCAACCCAATATGCATGAAATTTCAGTATTTCTCATGTTCAAGGAGGAACTACCATCTCCAAGCTAAAAACATGTTGTACACAATGTCATGGAGACTATATGCAATCTATACTCAAAAGCATATATCCAAGGAGAAAAGATCAACTCAAAGCTAAGGCATGTTCAATAATTCATCTCATGAAGTATATAGGCAACTCATACTCAATGCACTACAACATGAGGAAAATCAAGCACATAAACTCATTTTATTTCAAAACACAAGTTTCTCATGAGCATGCATAACATAAGGAAATCATGGTAATATCTAAATCACACATGACACAAAAACAAAGAGTAAACCATAAAGAACTTGATACTTCAAGCTAGAGTGGGAGGATAAGGAAAGAGATAATGATATCGTGACATCATATCGGCCTAGGCCTCCCAAGTATCACCCTCAAATAAATGATTCCTCCATAACACTTTCACTGAAGCTATTTCCTTGTTTCTCAATCTCCTAACCTGCCGGTCTAAAATTTCAAACGGAGCTTCCTCATAAGAAATATTTTCATCAACTCCCAAACCTTCTAAGGGAATTGTGGATGTCGGATCTGAACAAACTTCTTTAACATAGAGGCATGGAAAACCGGATGTATGGATGCCAACTCATATGGAAAATAAAGCTCATAAGCAACCTTAACAACACATCTCAAAATTTGATATGGGCCTACAAAACGGGGACTAAGCTTCCCTCTCTTAACAAACCTCATTACACCCTTCATGGGTGATATTTTCAAATAAACCCAATCATGCACATTAAATTCAAGATCTCTTCTTCTAACATCAGCCCATGACTTTTATCGACTTTGGGTTGTTCTCAACCTTTCTCTAAATAGTTAAACCTTCTCTATAGCCTCATGAACTAACTCGGGTCCTATCAAGGAAACTTCACCCACCTCAAACTAACCTATATGAGATCTAAACATCTTACCATAAAGATCCTCAAATGAAGCCATACCAATACTTGAGTGATAACTATTGTTATAAGCAAACTCAATCAAAGGCAAGTGGTCACCCCAATTTCCGTTGAAATCGATGACACATGCTCTCAACATATCTTCCAATGTTTGGATTGAACACTCCGCTTTCCCATCGGTTTGTGGATGAAAAGTTGAGCTAAGCTTAACTTTCGTGCCAAGACCATTTTGGAAAGATTTTCAAAACTGAGAGGTAAACTGAGCACCTCGATCGGAGAGAATGGACAAGAGCACTCCATGCAACCTTATCATTTCCCTCAAATACAACTTGACATAATCTTCTGCCGAATAAAAAACCTTGACAGGAATGAAAGCCAATTTCATCATTCGATTTACTATAACCCAAAATGAGTTATGTTGTCGCCGAGTACGTGGCAACCCTACTATGATGGCCATATTCAAATCTTCCCACTTCCAAGTAGGAATACTAATGTATTTAGACAAACCTCCCTGTTTCAGATGCTCAACTTTCACTTGTTGGAAATTAGGACATTTGTCCACAAACTCCGTAATATCCTTCTTTATTCCATTCAACCAATAGATCTTCCACAAATCACGATACATCTTGGTGGCTCCCAGGTGAATGGTATATCGAGAACTACGGGCTTCTTACAAGATTAGTTCCCTCAAGTTATCAACATTAGGAACACATAAACGACCTTTCTATCTAAGCGTATCATCTCCCCCTTAGGAGAAAGCCTTAACGGACCTTCTAAGTACCGCTTCTTTTAACTCTACCAAAGCAGGATCAAGATCTTTCTTGGCCTTCACATCTGTCACAAAAGACGACTCTGACCCATTATGAACCATAATACCACCCTTGGTGGAGTCCTTTAACTGAACACCCATTCAGGCATATCTATGTACATCTCGTACGAATTCTCTTTTATATTCCTCCACATGGGAAACACTACCCATTGTTAAGCGACTAAGAGCATCCTCTACCACATTTGCCTTACCAGGGTGATAGAGAGCACTCATATCATAATCTTTCAATAACTCAAGCCACCTTCTTTGGCGGAGATTTAGATCCTTTTGGTTAAACATTTATTGGAAACTGTTGTGGTCGGTAAGAATATCAACATGAACACCATACAAATAATGCCTTATGGTCTTTAAGACAAAAACAACCGTCGCTAATTCAAGGTCATTGGTAGGATAATTCGTCTCATGAATCTTAAGTTTCCTTGAAGTTGTCACGCCTCGAGACTACCCCCGATATGCGGACACGGGACCTAGGACCACAAGTGATCCCAAGCTAACCCTGCGGGCACGATCATGAGAATACTAAAGATAATAAACTGATGCGAAAGCTAAATCATAATTAAAATGAAAAGATGGGGAATACCCTTATACTATAACTGAGATAAATGATAACTGATGAGTTTAATACAAAGAAGATATTAGCTCAATACTAAGCTGAATCTAACTATGTCTGAAAATAGCCTCTAACTAACTAGAAATGCTGGGACAGGCCCCAGCTAAGTCTAGCAAACCCGAAACTAAAGGACAAAAAATACTGAAAAGAAACTCATTGCTATCGTCCTCGAAGAATGAGGACTCACCATTGATTCTGTTGAACTGGAGATCAGAAACCGATCTAAGCGTGATCTCGATGCTAAGAACCTGAACCTACATCACGAGAAGATGTAGCTCTGCGTCAGTACTTGGAAGGTACTGAGCATGCAGGATAGAATACAACTGAAATAACATATAATTGAACAAAGCAAATAGGCAATAATATAATCTGACCATGATATAGATAATGAATGCTGAGATAACTGAATGCAGTGACCAATTTATAACATGTTGAAACTGAATACTGGATATACTGATAAATGGTCAATGCAATAGAATCTGACTTAACTGTGGGAGCTACTAATAACCGATAATAAAACCACATGAGCTAAGTGTGGATTCCGATGTATACGCCCCATCGAGAGGACCCAATATACCCTGCCAGAGGTATAGAGGCATGCTGGCGTGATCACTGAAATGATGCCCACAGAGGGTACTTCCAACCTACATGGCTAGTAGTTCTTGGACTATTTGGGTACGCTAAACCCTAGTCCAACTCGGTATTATGCTACTCCCAATGGATTAAGTAATTAACACATTATGACTGAATTTCTGTAAGTTACTGGATAGCTCAAACTGAACATGCAAACTGAAAATGCAACAATTAAACTGATATTGATGCATTAATAACTGAGGCATGTATAACTGAATAACTGAAATATCTGACCTAGC
>JAJOOO010008550.1:0-86284 GCA_029582685.1 Solanum piurae | reverse complement strand
TATACCAAGTCATTAACTTCTTGCGTCAAATTCTATGGTTCTAAATCTTATCTCTATTTAATATTTATCAACTTATTACTTGTATAATTATGTTAACAATTCATATAATAATTGTCTCACTAAAAGGATGTTTTTTCAATGTTAATTTGATAAAATCTTACCTAAAACTAATAACTAAAAAAACAATATTAAAATACTAATAATTTTTATCTAAATAGTGTAAAAAAAATAAACTTTGAATAAATATGTATATGAAGTTTGATTATATTTTAGGTCCCGAATTGAATTTTCGCTTTAGGCCCCCAATCACGTTGAGCCGCCCCTGCTCCTATATATCAGATAGTTGCTATGTTGTCAATTTTTAACGACTCTTTCTGTGAACGTGGTCACAGGTTTGTATCTAGATTAATTGACATCAAGGAGAACGGTAAATTTAGGGGATTGAAACAAGACACTCCATGCTCTGACCTCCTGGAGTTCATAAATTTCATCAACTTTGATACTCAAAATGGCATAACTGTATGAACTTGTATACACAATGGAAGCTTTTGTTTTAGTAGTTTTGCTCTCTCAATAAGTTGCGATTTCACTGCCACTTTAGTACTTCAGGTGGTTGGGGAGTCTGGACTATATACACCAGCTGATATTGGTTATGTACAAGAAGCTGGTCTCAAGACAAGTCGCTTGTTAAACAGGATGGTCCTACTAAAGGAATAAGTCAACTTTTTTGGTAAAGACACCCCCTGCTAAGATGCAGCAAGTTGGCTCTGTTACTGTTCCTTTCTGGAGTGATGTTTTTGAGATTCTTCACCATAATTTTGTATTGTTGGTCACCTGATTGCTTCATTGTACAATATAACGTATAGATAAGTGCGGTATGAATGGAAATGCTTATGTTTATGTTTGCAAATTCATGTTTCCATAAATTTTATATTGCTCTTTGATACTCGGTACAATTTAAAATTGGGAGTATTTGAACAGGTGTTTCTGCCTCGGTTCAAAATATCAAATGGGTTGCAACATATATGTTTTACTAGGTCAGTTTATGCCCGTGTTAGGCATGTGCATAAACAAGTAAATTTTCCAACATCAATCAAGTAACATCCAAAAGCAAGTCTAAAACATCCAAACACCATTCAAGTAACATCCAAAAGCAAGTCTAGACATTCAGACACCATTCAAGTAATATCCAACGAAATCAAACAAGTAAATGTTCCAACATCACAAGCACAACAAACTAATTCTCTCCATCAGACTTATCATCGTCAGACTCTTCAGATCGGCAATTGTCTATGAGCTGAACCACTAGATTCTCTAGTCCATCAAGTTTTGAACGGTCTGCTTTTTGCTTTTTCAACAGCTCTTGTACTTGTATTCACAATGAATCTATTTCTGAATCTATCTCTTCCTGATTCTGCGAAGAATCTAAAGAAGCAGCAATAAACCCGTACATGATACAACCTGTGCAATGGTCGGATCCAAGACCACGTGCTTTACGTTTCTTTACTTCACCAATCTTCTTTGACACTATTGAAGCTTCATCATAACCCATAGTTCTCCCTTTTTTCGTTTCCTGCAAAACAAAAAATATGAATTGGTTAAAAGTTCAATCGCATTTAGTTAAAATCAAGGAAAATATAATAAACAATTTACCAATATCCTTTGATGAGTCCTTGGTGCCTTTGCTTGGATGCTCGGTTTTTGAAATTTCTCAGTGGTCCACTTTTCAACAAGTCTAGCCCATAGACCTTCTAGCATCCAATCGGGCTTCTCATTCATTTCCCAAGCACTCTCCAAGGTTTTATTAAGCAAAAAAGCAGTGTTTATCTCAAAATTACAAAATATATGATATTCATGTTGGGGATACCATGCACACTGCATCTGCAAATAATTAATAACATTAGATGAAATAAGTAATTTGATAAATAATATAAAGATTTTTTTTCTATTTGTACCTTGAAGTGATTCCACATTTGTTCTCTATCATAGACAGGTACCTCTTCCCAGGAACTCCAAGCATCTCGATAAAATGATACAATGGAACCCATAATCGCATCTGCAGATTCTAAGCCGGGAATAAACCTGCATTGAATTTAACGTATGTAAAAACATATATTCAATAACTAAAAACTAACAGAAGTACTGTTGTTTACCCAATAGTTCCAGCGGGAGCAATAACCAGCCTCCCCAAAGCATCCAGCGCTCTGACCTCTACAAACTTTTGACTCTGTGTGCCTGTAAAGATTCATACATTTCAATATTTAATTCGGAAAAATTATGAGCTTAAGAATACAATGTATTCTCGCCTCAAAGTATGTGAGGGTCCACACAAGGACAAGAAGACCTTGGGACAGTTCAATGTGCCTAAGGGACAAGTTTACAATTTTTTTTTTGAGAATTAGTACTGTAAGGGACAAGTTTACAATTCATAGCCCATAAAAGTCTAATCCACCAGATTTACTTGTAACTACTGCCAGATAACAAGAATTGGAGAGGATTAATGTTTCAGAATTATGCAAGATCCAATGCAAAATTCACAATGTGGTTGCAAATTTGCAATGCCATGGCAGACTGCTAACAGTTGATCGTTTGGTGACTAAATGTGTGCCAAATTACTTAGCAGCTGGAGGCAGTTATACTATGTTATACCAACTGCTTGGACCAACTGCTTTCAAAAGATTAAAGGAAGACCAAAATAGCAAAAGCTTTGAAAATGGTATAAGCAAAATTCATTCATATCTTGTGGATAGAAAGAAATATCATAATCTTTGAGGGAAAAGCTCGAGCTGCATGAGCCGCACTCCATAGGACAACTCCACATCTCCTCCCATACTTTTAGTTCAACTCTGCACTTATAATTACAGAGAAACATTTACTTTATTCTTTTGAGTACTGGAGCCTGTCTTGGTTGACAATTTCACTAAGCGCTATAGAAGTTCCATAGGCAAGTTTTTCTTTTCACATTGTAATTTATGATTTCTCATATGACGTGCATGAATAAATTATTTCATTTATCGAAAGGTGTTGATTTAAAGATTGTGTTCATGCATGATTTTAATCATTTCAAATTATTGTATTTTGAAAAGACTTCCGAATACATGTAAGAGGCATATAAGTAAAGTAGAGAGGTAGTGTAACCTGTAGTCTCGGAAACTTTTTTCTTTCCCTTAGATTTACGTCTCACTGCACTAGTACTTTGTGGACGATCGTTTTCCTGAGATGCCATCTGTATAATACAAGCACAGTAAAAAAAATACAATAATATAATAATATTAATAAAGTTGTTACTTCTTCAACTTATTATATGAATAAAGAACATAAAAAACTAACATATTAATTTTTCCCCAGTTTGCTTTAAATTGATCATTACTTTTTTTTATGAAAAGGAAAACCCACAGCCGCTACCCTTTAAACCTCCGCTCTAAATTGATCATTACTTTTTTTTCACTGCTAGTTCCATATTCATCAAATCGTTATTTCTCGCTTGTTTTATGTTCATCCATTGAATCTCCATTCTTGACTGGCATTGATGTATCCTCCTCAAAATCTTGTTGATTTGAGGTACGAGTAAAGACTGACGGATAAGTTGTTCATAGACACATTTGACTAGTTGGGCTCTAATGTAGTTATAGACATCAGTTGAGAAACCAACTATTATTTTTTAACTAGTCTGCTACTTTTCTTACAGACAAATCAATATCCACTTCATGAACATTTTGTCAATTGCAACGAAACATATTTCCGGGTAATGAAAAATTATTGCTCAATCAACTCAGTCACTCGAAAAGTATACGTAGATGGTTCTATCTTTCGTGTTAGATGAAACTAACAAAGTTTCAAAATCATTACTAAATACAATAAACAAAGTTCAGAAGTTAATTAATCAAAGCAGAGGCTAAAAGGATTCAAGTTAATATTTTCATATGAGCAAAACCCAGATAGAAGAAGAAAACTAAATCAAAGCTAAATTCTTCATGGAACATTGAAGAAAATGGTGATATCTATCCAGATCTATTCAAAAAAATCTCATAGCAATAAACCTTAAAAGTGGAAGGAAAAATACACTTAACCTCGACTGAGCAGAGGTGCCGCCGTGAACGGTGGCACGACTGGACGGCTTTCTTTGGGTGTCCGAAGAGGTGAATCGGCAAGGAAAGCGTAGAGAAAAATAGTGAGGCGAGGAAGAGAGAGTTGAGAAATGAGGGTTTGCTCCCAATATAAATTTAAGTTTTTCGACCTCTTGAAGTCGGAAAATTGAGTCGGTAATCACTTATAATTGAGCCTCGATTTTCGCAATTTTTACGTCGCTTTTTTCCGTCGGAATATCAAAAGTTTTAAAGGTGTTCTTCTTCTGAAACGGCTTCTTCCTCTGTTCCTAATTTCTTGGCTACAACAATTCCCAAAATTCCATTGTCGAAACTCACTTCATTACTTCATCATATTCATCTGTGCCAACCTGTTTCATATATCCTCATGTTATGATATTAATTATTGATCAAATAACTAGTTTTAGATAGTTCGAATGTGCAAACCATCAATGGATTAAGTGAGTGTAGGGTTCAACAAGATGTCATTATTCTTCAGGATGGAAATTGGAGAAGCTGAAGTTTGCATTTTTGAACCACTTACATTTGTATGTATTGTTGTATGTATATGTCTGGCACGCTTGGCTTGGTTACTAGGAAGGGTTGCCTCCGTCATCTGAAACTATGAGGAAATACAACCCAAAGATTGAGTATCCAATTCAATCACCTGGTAACTCAGGATATCTTCGAGATATAGCTATGGGCAGCTTGGAAAAATTTGGAGTTGGTGTAATCTATCCGCGGAGGATTTTTTATTTTTACAATGATCTTCATAGTTATCTTGCAAGCAGTGGTGTAGATGGAGTAAAAGTTGATGTGCATACTCTCTTAGAAACCTTAAGGTTTGGACATGGAGGTCATGTTGCTTGTGTGTTTTATTATGGGAAAAAACTTGAGCTTAGAAAACTTATTTGATCACAAAAGAAAAGGCTTGAGCATAGAAGAGCCTAACTGTTCTGCGTATCGTAATATGGTTGCTATTTTGTCAATTTTTAACCACTCTTTTTGTCAATGTGGTCACAGGTTTGTATCTAGATTAATTGACATCAACGAGAACGGTAAATTTAGGGGCTTGAAACAAGACACTCCATGCTCTGACCTCCAAGAGTTGATAAATTTCATCAACTTTGATACTCAAAAGGGCATAATTGTACGTCATGAAAGCTTTTGTTTAGTAGTTTTTTTTTTTTTGGTAAGAACTTTTGTTTAGTAGTTTTGCTCTCTCAATAAGTTGTGACTTCACTGCCACTTCATAGTTCTTCAGGTGGTTGGGGAGTCTGGACTACTTACTCCTGCTGATATTGGTTATGTACAAGAAGCTGGTGTCAAACCGGTAAGCTTCTTTTCTAATTTAGAAGTTCACAATGATAACTGCGTATAATTATTTACTCCTGCTAATATGGTTTTGCCTGGTCTTCATTTGACAATTATGTTATCATCAACTACTATGATAAGTGCATTCTGATCAACAATGTAATTTGATTTATACCCTTAACCTTGTCCTTGTCCATCATAATTCATATATGGTGATATTGTTGTTGCATCTCCGTAGGTGCTAGTTGGCGAGTTGCTTGTAAAACAGGAGGATCCTACTAAAGGAATAACTGAACTTTTTGGTAAAGACATCTCCTGCTAAGAGGCAGCATGTTGGCTCTGTTACTGTTCCTTTCCGAAGAGATCTTTTTGAGATTCTTTACCACAATTTTGTGCCCAACAATCAAACCTCCTAAAATTCCAATAATTAAACATGTTTATTAGTAAAAACATCCAAACACCATTCAAAAAGCATCCAAAAGCAAGTCCAAAACATCCAAGCACCATTCAAGTGACATCCAAAAGCAAGTCTAGACATTCAGACACCATTCAGGTAATATCCCAACGAAATCAAACAAGTAAATGTTCCAACATCACAAGCACAACAAACTAATTCTCCCCATCAGATCGAAAATTGTCTATGAGATGATGCACTAGATTCTCCAGTCCAGAAAGTCTTAAACGGTCTGCTTTTTGCTTTTTCAACAACTCATGTACTTGTATCCGCAATGAATCTATCTCTTCCTCATTCTGTTTCAATTGAGAACTTAAAGAAGCAGCAGACAATCCATACATGATACAGCCTACACAATGCTCTGATCCAAGGCTGCGTGCTTTACCTTTCTTCACTTCACCAATCTTCTTCGACAATATTGAAGCTTCATCATCGTCTGGCGATTGGTTTGAGCTATCATTCTCAGAAGTAGGTTGACTTTGATGCCATTCATCCAAGCCTTTTTTATATCCAGTCTGAAACAAGAATTAGCTAGCAATATATAAACAAATTCATGTCAAGGAAATTAGGAAAACATATTAGCTCAGAAACTAAGATCTTACATTTTTCCTCTCAACATGTGGCTCAAACAAAGTACTATGACCATCCTTCTTATTTTTCACAACATGTTGGATGCTCATCTTTTGAAATTTCTCAGTGGTCCACTTTTCATTAAGTCTAGCCCATAAACCTTCTAGAATCCAATCGGGCTTCTGGTTCTTTTCCCAAGCACTCCACAAGAAATTGTTAAGCATAAAAGCAGCGGCTATCTCAAAATTATAAAATATTTGATAATCATGTTCGGTATACCATACGCACTTCGTCTGCAAATAATTTATAACATTAGATGAAAAAAGTAATTTGATAAATAATGTAACAAACTAATTTATTTGTACCTTAAAGTGATTCCACATTTGTTCTCTGTCAAAGACAGGTATCTCTCCCCAGGAACTCCAAGCGTCACGATAAAATGATTTAATGGAATCCATAATCGCAGTTAAAGATTGGCTGAAGGGGGAAAACCTGCATTAAATTTAACATATGTAAAAATATATATTCAATAACTAAAAACTAACAAAAGTACTATTGTGTACCCAATCTCAGCAGGAGCGATAATCAGCCTCCACGAAGCATCCAGCGTTCCAATCTCTCCAACATTTCGACTCTGTGTACCTGTAAAGATCCATAAATTTTGATAATTAATTTGGGAAAAATTATGAGCTTAAGAGTATAATTTATTCTCGCCTCAAAGTATGTAAGGGTCCGTCCACCCAAGGACTAGAAAACCTTGGGATAGTTCAATGTGCCTAAGGGACAAGTTCATAATTCATAGCCCATAACTAATCCACCAGATTTACTTGTAACTAGCCAGATTACCCAAGAATGAATTGGAGAGGATTAAAATTTCAGAATTATGCAAGATCCAACACAAAATTCACAAAGTGGTTTCGAATTTGTAATGCCATGGCAGACTGCTTTCAGTGGATTATGCAACACACAAAGGGAAGACCAAAATAGCAAAAGCTCTGAGGGCAAAGCTTGTGGATAGAAAGAAATATCAGGATCTTTGAGGGCAAAGCTCGAGCAACATGAGCCTCACGAATAGGACAACTCCAAATCTCCTCTCCATACTTTTAGTGTGACTCCAGACTTATAATTAGAGAGGACATTTACTTCATTCTTTTGAGTACTAGAGCCTGTCTTGGTTGACTATTTCACTAAGCGTTACAGAAATTCCATAAACAATAGTTTTTCTTTTTTGTGTTGTAATTTATGATTTCTCATATGACATGCATGAATAAAACATTTTCATCGGTAGAAAGGTGTTGATTTAAAGATTGTGTTCATGCATGATGTTAGCCATTTCAAATGATTGTATTTCGAAAAGACTTCCAAATACATGTAAAAGGCATATAAGTAGAGTGTAGTGTGACCTGCAAGTGGAGAGGTAGTGTAACCTGTAGTCTCCGAAACTTTTTTCTTTCCCTTAGATTTATCTTTCACTGCATTAGTACTTTGTGGACGATTGTTTTCCTGAGACGCCATCTGTATAATACAGGCATGATAAAATAATAATAATAATAATTTAAGAATACTAATAAAGTTGTTACTTCTACAATCTATTATATGATGACTAAAGAACATTAAAAAGACTAACATATTAATTTCTCCCTTGCTTTTATTTGATCATTAAAAATTTTATATTGCTATTTTCATATTCATTGAGTAATTATTTCTCGCTTGTTTTGTGTTCATCGATTGAATCACCATTCGTGTGTGGCATGGATGTATCTTCCTCATAATCTAGTTGATTTAGTCTACAAGTAATGACTGAAGGATAAGTTCTTCATAGATACATTTTATTAGAAATAAGCCGGGAATTTTGAACATGCACTCAGCTACCCTTCCAAACATCTTCTGCTCAATCGCCCGAAAAAGTACACATAGATGGTTCTATCTTTTGTGTTAGATGAAATGAAGGAAGTTTCAAAATCATTACTAACTTCAATAAACAAAGTTCAGAAGTTTCAAAATCATTACTAACTTCAATAAACAAAGTTCAGAAGTTAATTAGTCAAAGCAGAGACTCTAAGGATTCAAATTAATATTTTCATATGAGCAAAACACAGAAAGAAGAAGAAAACTAAATTCTAGAAGGACCTTTGAAGAAAATGGTGATATCTATCCAGATCTATTCAAAATCTCATACAAATAGTAAACCTTAAAAGTGAAAGAAAAACTGTAGAACAAAGAAAAATACACTTATCTCAACTGCACGGTGGTGCCGCCGTCTAGACGGCTTTCTTTTGCTGTCGTAAGAGGTGAATCAGCAAGGAAAGAGTAGAGAAAAAGAGAAAAAGAGTGAGGCGAGGAAGAGAGAGTTGAGAAATGAGGGTTTGCTCCCAAAATATATATTTAAGTTTTTCGACGGCTTTACGTCGGACTGCGTCGGTAATGACTTATAAATATAGCCTCGATTTTCGCAATCTTTCCGTCGGAATATCAAAAAGTTTTTTGTTTTCTGTTCCTCTTCTTCTGAAATGGCTTCTTCCTCTGTTCCTAATGTCTTGCCTACAACAATTCCCAAAATTCCATTCTCGAAACTCACTTCATAACTTCATTATATCCATTTACATACGCTAATGCAGTGGAGAGAACACACTAAACTGTGCCAGTGCCAACCTACTGGAGTTATATATGAGCATTTTCTGTGATACAATTGCAATAGGCCAACATCCCTTTTGCAAGGCTGATGTGCTATTCTTCTCAGGTGGTAGCACATTTAGATTGGTTTGGATGGTATACATGGGATGCATTCTACAAGGATGTCAATCCACAGGGGAATAAAGAAGTCTTGAAAGGTACAAACATTTTTTGGTATTCCTCTTCTGAAATGGCTGATTTTCTAGTATTCTAGTTCCTAATTTCTTTCTTGCCCACAACATTTCCCAGTTCATTATATTCATTAACACACTGTTTGTTGAAGGATCACAGTATATTCTCCTGTATATCAGATGGTAGTTGTTTATCGTAATATCGTTGCTGTTTTGTCAATTTTTAACCACTCTTTTTGTCAACATGATCACAAATTTGTATCTAGATTAATTGAGGACGGAAAATTTAGGAGCTTGAAACAAGACACTTCATGCTTTGACCTCCCGGAGTTCATAAATTTGATCAACTTGGATGGATACTCAAAATGTAATGACCCATTACGTCATTTTTGGAATTTTCATGAAATTTACCGTTTTGTCCCTCCCGACTTTTGACCCAGAGTTATTCTTGATTGAGTAATATGGAGGGGGATTGGAGAGCTCATTCTCTATATTACTCTCTAAATATAGAGAATAGAGAGTAAAATAGAGGGTTGGAGATAATCTGAGGAAGATACATCCATGCCAGTAAAAAATGAAGATTCAATCGATGAACATAACAAGCGAGAAATAATTACTTGATGAAAATGAAACTAGCAAATATAAAAAAAATTTAATGATCAATTTAAAACAAGGGAAAAATTAATGTTTTTTTTTATTTTATGTTGAACTAACAACTTTATTAGTATTCTAAAATCATAAATTACAAAGCAAAAAGAAACGGTTGCTTATGGAAGTTCTATAACGCTTCCAGTACTAAAAAAGAATGAAGTAAATGTCTCATTCTAATTATAAGTGTGGAGAGGAGGTGTGGAGTTATCCTATTCTGGAGAGGCTCATGCTGCTCGAGCTTTGCCCTCAAAGATTTTGATATCTCTTTCTATCCACAGGGTATGAATGGATTATGCATATACTATTTTTCAGAGGTTTTGCTATTTTGGTCTTCCCCTTTGTGTGTTGCATAATCCATTGAAAACAGCTGGTCCGAGCAGTTGGCATAACATAGTATAACCACATCCGATTGAGTAATTAAGTCCACAAACAGCTCGTGTAATGACACTCAACAAATATATGATCCCTTATTTCATCTTCCAGCTGACAAAACACACATTTAGTCACCAATCGATCAACTGTTAGCAGTCTGCCATGGCATTGCAAATTTGCAACCACATTGTGAATTTTGCGTTGGATCTTGCGTAATTCTTAAACATTAATACTCTCCAATTCATTCTTGGGTTATCTGGCAGTAGTTTCAAGTAAATATGGTGGATTAGACATTTGGGCTATGAATTGTGAACTTGTCCCTCAGGTACATTGAACTATCCCAAGGCCATCTCGTCCAAATGCCCCCTCAACGTATATTCGAATTTTCAACTATACACTTAATTAATTTTACGGGGTCACCTCCCTAAATGTTTAGATGGCAATGTGAGTGTATTTCACTCTCTTTGAGGAAATTTTTTATCATGCATGAGGTACGCCAAGTCATACTTGTATGAGACATCATTTGATTGACAAGTGGACATGGCTAGGACCCATCCGCCAGCTATCTTTAAGTCCCTCACCTTTTCTTTTTTTTTTACGCCTGACGTATTTTTTGTTTCTATTTTTTAAACTAAATAATTTTTTCATTCTTAGCTAATATAATTAGTTTATGTTGTTTCTTTTCTACGTAGTGAATAAATTTTTATGATTATTATATATATTTTTAGTTTATTCTGTTAATATATTTTTTTCTATTTGATGTTATTTATTTATATTGTAATAAATAGTTGTTTGTATTTAATTTTCAATTTATAAAATTAAGATATAAGTAATTTTTTATTCCTAATAATTAATTTTTTTTAAAGTATAAATAAATTTTGTAAAGTCAAAATTATAGTTTTCATTTATGATTTCTTAAGAAACATATCAGGAAAGTAGACAAATAAAATATTTATTAAATTTCACCTAGCTTGAATTTTAAGAATAAAAAATATCATATAAATTGACAGAAAAAATATATATTTATGTAGGTGTTTATGGATGCTTTTTATTTTTGAATTTCAGGAAAATAGTATCAAAACTTATGTAACTGTTTGTCAAGATCATTCTTAAGAAATTATAAAGAGAAAATGGCCAAAAGTTTCCCTAACCTATAGCCGGATTTCCAACTACACACTTATACTTCACGAGGATTCTATTACCCCCTTGAACTATTTTAAAATGAAATTATTGTCACCCTATATGCTGAAGTGGCAAAGAAAGTGTATTCACTTCTCAAAGAGAGTGAGCACACATTTTTTTATTAAAACTTTAACTTTGCAAGTAATTTCCCCTTTTCATATTAAGTTTCTAATTTTTATTTTTTAAAATTATGTTATCTTTTACTTCTATTTATTTTTTCTTTTTAATTTTTTTTGTCTTTTTTTTTTCTCTTCACAACTTCTCCGGAAAATGCCATAAACTTATTTAATTATTCAACTATCACTAATCGTATCTTCTTCCTCTCTTTTTTTCCCCAGAAGGAATCAACTCTCCTTCTTTTAATCATAAACTTCAATTTTTCATTCTCACATACTAAGTTTACCATTGCCGTACCGCTATTTCACCTCTTTTTTTTTCTTCAGATCTATCATAGTACGTGTTGTTATTGAATTTTGAGTAATAGAAAATTAAAAAATATTTAAAAGTGAGACGGATAGATTAATTTCTAAAACGCTAAAAAATACTTTTCATAGATAGTGACCATGACAACAAGATTAAAAATAGCAAAAACAATTTTTATACTTCAAATCACAAATTCACTTTAAATCTACCATCATATCCAACTCCAATATGCCACCCACTTTTCGAAAACTACTTGACCACACGAACTTATCAATGTTGTCATCAAATTCTTCAGTTGGCAGAATCAAATTCGATTAAATGATATTATCATTATTACTTGAATGAAAATTCACTAAAATTATGAATAGAAAAGAAAATAAAAAATAAAGAAAGCATATAAAGAAGAAGAAAGAAAGAAGAAGGTAATGTGCTTCTAGGTTTCATATCAATGGAGAAAAAGTTGGTGTAAAAAAAAAAGTCAAAAGAGGATTAAAAACAAAGGAAAAAAAGAGAAAGAAAAATATAAAATAAAGACAAAAAATAATAAATATAAAATAAAGACAAAAAATAATACTCCCTCCGTCCCATTTTATGTGGCACCATTTCCTTTTTCGTCAGTCCCAAAAAGAATGTCACATTTCCTTATATGGTAAGTATTTAAAGGTACAATTCATTTTTTACCCTTGTTTGTTCCACTTAATATTAAAAATAGTACTCCAATACATTTATGAGAAGAGAGAAAAGTGAGTCTACTTTTTAAAGGGCAATTTGGTAAACATTTCAAAGTGTTCATTTATTTATTAAACTCCGTGCCCGGTCAAATGTTGCCACATAAAATGAGACGGAGGGAGTAACTTTTTTACTAAAAAAATGATGTGGCAGACGAGTGTATCTCACTACTTAATATAAATTTGGGTATGACTTTTTAAGGGGTATATATTTCACTTTTAAAATGTCCAGGGGGTAATAGGACACCCGTAAAGTTAAAGTATGTAGTTAAAATTTCAGATATAAATTGGGAGGTTTTAAACCATTTTCTCAAATTATAAATAAAATATTAGTTTTACTAATTTGCACCTTTATTTTTTTTCACTTTATAATTTTATTTACACTTTAAAAAAGAATTAATTATTATAATAAAATAAAAATCACAATGTTAGAAGCAGAATGAAAAATTATTAAATTATAAGGGAAGAGAGAGAAAGGATAGTTTGGGTCATTTTTTGAAATGGGATTCAATTATCCACTTGACAAAATATAAGCGGAGCCTCATACAAATTTTATTTGCCACGTCATATATATGCCTCATACATTATAAAATTTTTTGAGGGTCTTTAGTTTTTTTTACAAGTGAGACTTAGGGGTCATTTGGTGTGAATGATAACTTAAAATAGTCCTGAGATTAAATTATAGTGCCACTTAATTTATTGTTTGGTTGGCAAGTCCGGAATAACTTATCTCGCGATTAATAATTAGTACCGGGATAAGTTATCCATTCCCATGGGTGGTATAGTAATCCCGGGATAAAATGACTAAATGACAAAAATATCCCTTTAAACACTTTTATACATTACTTTTCACATTCATGAAGGATATTTTTGTACTTATATGTTGTTCTTAAGATTTATTATTTTGAATACAACAAATCAACACTCCATAAAAAATAATCTTAGCATAACTTATCCCATTATAACTAATTTCATCGTAATTTATCCCATCATAACTTGAATTCAAACCAAACAATTCATTAAAGTCCACTTGGGTATGAGAGGACCTCACACAAGTATTACCTGCCACACAATACTTGTGCCTCTCATGAATAAAATTTTTCGTCGGTAATGACTTATAAACCCAGCCTCGATTTTCGCAATATTTACGTCGGAATATCAAAAGGTTATTTTTAGGTCCTAATTTTTTGCCAAATTCTCGAAACTCAACACTAAAATGATGGCAGCAGCGAGTGCATGCATCCAGGATGGTTCGCTGTTGGTAAACGGTAAGACTCTGTTGACCGGAGTCCCCTTTAACGTCAAAGTTTCTCCGGTGGAATCTTCGGCTGCTTTCTTCTTTGGTGCAACTTCATCCATACCCCGCTCTAGACACGTCTTTTCTCTTGGGGTTCTTCAGTAAGTTCTCTGCTTTTTTTTACGCCAATCCCCTTCCTATTTTCTAGTGGAAGAAAATTTAAGCCGAGGCAGGTTTTGAATTATGGTTGATTCTAGGTGCAAAGCTCACTCTGTCTTGAATCTAGAATATGTTTTACTTGATTGAGAAACTCCAATTAAAATAAGGATGGTGCTTAATAAATATCTCACTATTGACTTTTGAGAGTGCTATCTCATTGGTTAAGTTCATGTTGGGCTAGTCTCATAGGTCAGTAGGGTCCTGATATTTTCCTTTGTGGAAATTGCAGGGAATTCCAGTTCTTGTGTCTCTTCAGACATAAAATTTGGTGGATGATACCACGTGTAGGGAAATTTGCCTGTGAAATCCCAATGGAAACGCAAATGCTTCTCTTGGAAGTGAAGGAAAAGAGTGCACTCTGCGACCGAGATTCTTTGCCTTTATCTACTGAGAAAACCTTCTATGTTTTGCTATTGCCTGTCTTAGAAGGATCATTTAGAGCTACATTGCAAGGGGCACGTTCAAATGAGCTTCAGATATGCGTTGAAAGTGGTAAACTGAGCCAACCTTTTTCATATGTCCTCATGATATAATATGAATTATTGATCAAATAACTATTTTTGTTTTAGGCGATGCAAATGTGCAAACCACCAATGTGTCTGAGGTAGTTTTCATGAATTCAGGAGACAACCCATTTAAGCTGATAAAGGATTCTATCAAGTAGGTCATATTCAGAAAGACTGATGATTGCCTCTTACAAGTCAATAGTAGCTTGAAGCTAAAGTAGAATATCTTCTATTTTATATTATTTTGCAGGATACTTGAGAATCATATGGGAACATTTAAGCATATTGACAACAAGAAGGTATTGGAGTTATAGATGAGCATTTTCTGTGATAGTTGCAATAGGCCAGTAGCTCTTTTGCAGGGCTGACGTGCTATTCTTCTCAGGTGCCAGGACATTTAGATTGGTTTGGATGGTGTACGTGGGATGCTTTCTACAAGGATGTCAATCCACAGGGGATTAAAGAAGGTCTTGAAAGGTACAATATTGAAGTCAAATTTGTGAATGAATCAGATGTTGTTTCCTGTGTCTGCCCCTTCTTTTACATACCATCATTCTCTTCTCCACTCAGGTTTATGGAAGGAGGCTGTCCACCGAGATTTTTGATTATTGATGATGGCTGGCAAGAGACATATAACGATTTCCAAAAGGAAGGAGAACCATTTGTTGAAGGATCACAGTATGTTCTCCTATATATCAGATAGTTTTTTTTTGTCGTAATATGGTTGCTATTTATTCAATTTTTAAGTTCCCTTTTTGTCAATGTGGTCACAGGTTTGCATCTAGATTAACTGACATCAAGGAGAATGGTAAATTTAGGGGATTGAAACAGGACATTCCATGTCATGACCTCCAGGAGTTCACAAATTTCATAAAAGAAAGTTATGGATTAAAGTGAGTCTAGGGTCCAACAAGTGTTTATTGTTCTTCTTGATGGAAACTGGGGAAACTCTGTAAATTCATACAGTTTGCAATTTTGAAGCACTTTCCTTTATGTAGATTTGTATATGTCTGGCATGCTTTGCTTGGTTACTGGGGAGGGCTGCATCCGTCATCTGAAACTATGAGGAAATACAACCCAAAGATTGAGTATCCAATTCAATCACCTGGTAACACAGGAAATCTTCGAGATATAGCTATGGACAGCTTGGAAAAATTTGGAGTTGGTGTAATCGATCCCCAGAGGATTTTTGATTTTTACAATGATCTTCATAGTTATCTTGCAAGCTGTGGTGTAGATGGAGTAAAAGTAGATGTGCAGACTCTTTTAGAAACCTTAGGGTTTGGACATGGGGGTCGTGTTGCACTTACTGGGCGATACCAAGAAGCTCTTGAGGAATCTATTGCGAGAAACTTTGGAGCAAACAACCTAATTTGCTGTATGAATCACAACTCTGACTCCTTCTACAGGTGAGTAATCTTCGGTTGAAATTGCTATGCAAGGTATGGATGAAGTTATTGTATTGATAATAGTTTCTGATTGAGAAGTGAACTGTCAGCTCAAAGAGGAGTGCAGTTGCAAGAGCGTCGGAGGATTTCATGCCCAGGGATCCTACTTGTCAAACACTACATATTGCTTCTGTTGCATTTAACAGTCTTCTTATGGGGGAGGTTGTGGTTCCAGATTGGGACATGTTCCAGGTATGGTATCATCAGTAGAATGTGAGTGAAAAGTGATGATGGTTTGGCGTATACTATCTTTGGTTGAGTACAGTCATGCTGCTAAATGACTTCAACTTTTGTCTATAAAATGTGGAAACAATTTATGCTTAAGCATTGCTGATGACTAGGTTGCTTTGATCAGATCTTATTGCTTCCGTGTTTGATCATAGAAAAAAACTTTAGCTTAGAAAACGTACTCATTTGATCACAAAACAAAAGGCTTGAGCTTAGAAGAACTAACTGTTCTGTTTATGTAGAGCAAGCACTTCACAGCTAAATTCCACGGTGCTGCAAGAGCATTAAGTGGGTCTACAGTGTATGTTAGGTGAGAGGTCCTATTACACTATGCAGTACAACATTCTTTTATATGACCAGAACTTCTGCATTACTATTTAAATGAGATCTTATTGCAATTTGATATGTTGTGACAATCTCTTCAGTGATGAGCCGGATCACCACGATTTTGAACTACTTAAGAAGCTAGTTTTGCCTGATGGCTCAATCCTAAGAGCTAGATGTTCTGGGCGGCCAACGCGAGACTGCTTATTTATAGACCCCGTCATGGATGGGAAAAAGTAAGATGCATTTCCGTAGTTTTATCAGTAATTTCTAAGGGATGTTTCCCGCACACACTAGAAGGTCACAGGGACTTCTTAGTGGCTTCGGAGAGAGGGAGCTCCTACAGCTGAAATATTGAAACTGCAATGTCTAATGACACTATTAACCTTGACCTGTTGCAGCTTCTTGAAAATTTGGAATTTAAATAAGTTATCCGGTGTAATTGGTGCTTTTAATTGTCAAGGAGCTGGAAATTGGCCACTGAAGGAAGGATCTGAGAACATCCTTGCCTCGACTTCGAAGCCTCTAACCATCACTGGCCATATCAGCCCTCTTGACATTGACTATATTGGGGATATTGCTGGTGATGATTGGACTGGGGATTGTGCCATCTATGCATTTAACTCAGGTAGTCTTATGATAACTTAAGTATAACAGCTTTTGCGTCCCTACAAAATTTAATCTGTTTTGAAAAGCAAAAATTCTGTAACTGACCATTTAGCTTATCTCGTTGAGTTGTTGTTAGGTTCTCTTTCTAGATTGCCAAAAGAAGGGAAAATCCAAGTCTCGTTAAGTACACTTGAATGTGAAGTATTTACCATCTCTCCAGTGAAGGTATGTCAACTGTCTGCAATATATTTGAGGTTTTGGAACAGTCTCTGCTAAGGGAAGCTCTTTAATATCAAATGAAATGTCATATGTACAGGTTTATAATAGTCATCATTTTGCTCCTATTGGATTGATTGACATGTACAACTCTGGTGGAGCTATAGAGGGTCTTCTTTGTTGCCAGCTTCCATCAGGATGCAAGATACAAATTAAAACACGAGGCTGTGGCCGATTTGGAGCCTATTCTAGCTCTAAACCAAGCTACTGTACAGTGAATGGTGAGGAAACAAAATTCAACTATAACACTGAAGATGGACTGCTAATTATTCAGCTTGAAGGTGATTGTGACTCTCGGGAAATTGATGTTGTCTATTAAGCCTCTTTGAAGTGGACATCAGATTATTTATTCTCTTTATTGTACTTTCTCTTTTATTTTATTTTTCGAAGGAAAAAACTGAGACTTTTGTGCAGTTGCGTCCATCTAACACCTCTAGTTTCTACTCGATAAAGATTACTACTCGATAATCTAGTACATGAACTAGAGCCGGACTCAAAACTTGATATATATGACTATGAAAAAGGACTAATTACTAGCTGTACAGACAATAAAAAAACAATTAAACAAAATCTGCCGTATGTATATAAAATGTATCAATATTATATAAGTAGTGTATAATCATGTATATGATGTATAAGTATGTATCAGAGATGTATACACATCCATATACGTTGTTTATACATTTTTTTCAGTCCCGACCAACTCAAATATATTCTAAGCAATCCTAAATGTTAGATATGAGTTTCTCTCGATGTTTCAAGTCTTTTCATATATTATTCACTCAAAATGATTCATGTTTGTGGCATGTCGAATTTTAAATGAGCTTTGAAGAAACTTTAATAGCGAATTGAGCTCTTAATCTTTATCAACTCAAAATTTTAGATATGAACTCCTATATTTCAAGTCTTCTGATATATTATTCACTCGAAATGATTCACGTTTATCGAATTTAAAAATTGAGCTTTGAAACAACTTTAATGGTTTAACATGAAAGAAGAAGAAAGGAGGAAGAATGAAGAAGGAAAGCACCGAAGAAAGAAGGAAGGGAAGAGTGGTTGATGAAATGATATTACACATTGCATTGGAGCGAGGTGGATGAAATGGAGACTCGCATCTAGTGTCTCTTGTGATAAGAAATAAGAATGTGTCACTTAGACTTAAAAGTAAGTTCTATAAAGTTGTTCCTCAACCAACTATATATATTGTATGACGCAGAGGTAAAGAGGATGATAATGTTGATATGAATGTGAGGGCGGGATAAAGTTAGAAACAAAGACATTTGTTACAAGGAGATGTGGCCTTCATTATGGATAGGATGAATGAATTGAGGCTGAGATGGTTTGAGCATGTGAGAAGGCAATGTATATGCCCCAATATCGAGGTGTGAGAGTTGGCTATGATGGCGATAAGGAGAGAAAAATATAGGCCAAAAAGTATTAGAAAAAAGTAATTAGACATATCATGACACCTCTTCTTTTTACTGAGATCATGATCCATGGGAAAGAATACGAAGATCGAGAATTCAGATATAAGATTAGTAGACAGTTGAGCGCGTCTAAATTTTCATACAAGTATAATTATTATAATCTCCAATTATAAAAAATCATAAACTCTTTTAATTTGCTAAAATTGACAAATAGCATGAAATATCTATTTTTGATGTTGGAACATCTTTCGAATGCCCTAATCTTGTTTTGGTTTCAACTTTTACCTTTTCAAACATAGTTCATATTAGTCATTATTGGGAGAGAGAAAAAGTACTCGATGAAATAACATTCACTAATCACTTTCGACCAATCTTAAAAAAATAAACATAATTTGAAAATTTCAAATATTACAAGACAATGGCTATCTTGAATTTTTTTTTTTATTTTTTTTTAAAAAAATTGTGAAAATTAAAATCCTAAGATAATGGAGTAGTTCATGTATTGAAGGAGCGCTGCCTACATATTTGGGGCCTGAGGGAGAAAATCTCAAAGTAACTAGGACCATCCGCCGGCTTCAAAACCTCTGCTCTCTCTACTCCACCTTATCTTCTTTCCTCCTCATAAACCCTTTTTCTTCCTTCACTCTACCCTAGAGATAATACCACCAATGTCTTCTCTTACCAAACCCTTAATCAAGAATTTATCCATGGCGACCAATTCTTGCCTTATCTCTCTTCCTTCCTTCTTCACCACCACCAAATCCATGGCTTTTATCTCAACCCCATTAAAACCCATCTCCCTTTCTTCCTCATTCTCCTCTTCATCTTCTTTTTTATCTCTTAAAAAGACAACTACCCAATTCCCATCTATTGTTTCTGTAGTGGCTGCTCAGCAAGATGATGACAGCAGTGTTGGCCTTGAAGATAAAGAACAAGGTGGGGAATCGCTTAGCTTTGATTTTGCAACTGTTGGTGATGCAGGGGAGAGTGATGAGGCTGAGGCTGAGGCCGAGGCGGAGGAGTACGAAGAACCTCCGGAAGATGCGAAATTGTTTGTTGGGAATTTACCCTATGATATAGATAGTGAGGGGTTGGCTCAACTTTTTCAACAGGCTGGTGTTGTTGAGATTGCTGAGGTAACAATGCCCTAATTTCATTGACAAGTTTGAACCTTTTTTTTCCAAAATAGTGAAAAATTAGAGATTCAGGTATCGTGTTGTACTGAATTTTGGTTTTGCAGGTCATTTACAATAGGGAGACTGATAGGAGTCGTGGATTCGGGTTTGTGACAATGAGCACTGTGGAAGAAGCTGAGAAAGCTGTAGTACTGTACAACCGTTATGTGAGTTACAATGGTTCTTTTTCTTTGATGTTTGTAACAGTTATGTTGAATTGTTGGATTTTGCTATCAAAAGTTGGACTTGAAGATGCTTTCTGTTAGATATAAGACATTTATTCTTTTTGTTGCTGCAAATAAGAACCCCTCCCCATTTTTGGCTACTAAGAAACAATGTACGTTAACTCTATATTTGTAGATTCAATCGAGGCTCAAGAGTCCTTTTGCCTCTAAGTTGTTGTGATTCTCTAATATCATGTACAATGTGAGGAAATTCTCTTTTTCTTTATCAACTTGCTTATAAAATTTCAATGGAACTTAAATAACTAGGGTAAAGGTTCATGAAACAAGTATTTGCAGTTGAAGGTGAGTTTTTTGAAAGGAAGGATGATTTTATGACATTATCTCCACGAGTAAAAAAATTCTTTATGATAGTTACCTTATACATGACCAGAAGTAAAAGCATTCTGAGCTCACTACTGAAGGAAGGAAGCTGAGCTTGCTGGCTGAAATGCTTCCTTCCACTTTCTTGGTTTGCTTCTTATGTTGAAAGCATGTGTAGAGAATATTCACTCTTGATTAGCAATCTATCCCTAATAATGATTATAGAAGATTCATACAGTTTCAAAAAAGAAGATTCATATTGTCGCACCAACTAGTTTGGGTAGGCAGTTGTTTTAGTAATAACTTGTCCCAATCAAGAGGTTGTTCCCTCTGGAAACTAGGGAGAAGGTAAAGGGCTTTCCATAGTAGGTCTGAAGCAAGAGAGTAGGAGTGTCTTCTGCACTATTATCACCCCTCCATGGATGAGCATGAGCAAGAGAGGACGTAGAGAGGGAAGGGCTGGTTTGTCCTTCTGCCAACTTACTATTTAGTATGTGTGTTTGACTGAATGTGCTGGTCACTTCAGAGTGAATGTGAATAATAGAATCTGATGTTTTCCATGTGCTATGCCCTTGAGCTGTCCCTTAAGACCTGTCACACAATTCAGATATTTCTTAATTATGATGTGTGACATGTGGATACGTTGGCATGTTACTGAACTCTTCCTAATTTTCTATTTTATTTGGCTAGGATCTCAATGGAAGGCTCTTGACAGTCAACAAAGCTGCTCGAAGAGGATCACAGCCAGAACGTCCACCTCGAACATTTCAGCCTACTTACAGAATCTATGTTGGCAACATCCCATGGGACATTGATGATGCACGCCTTGAGCAAGTCTTCAGTGAACATGGTAAAGTAGTAAGTGCCCGGGTGGTTTATGACAGAGAGTCTGGACGGTCACGAGGCTTTGGTTTTGTGACGATGTCAAGTGAAGCTGAGATGAGTGAAGCAATAGCCAACCTTGATGGACAGGTGATGTGCACACACATTATGACACTCACACACATGCATGATAGGAATTGATCATTGCATGAGTCCTTTAGTCCGTCCATGAGTTTGATTCTAAATGCTTCGACACCTTTTAACCATTAATATGAAAAAAGTAAAAAGTTAGATCTCTTTTCTAGATTTTTAATGATAGATCAACTTTTTTCTTAAGAATTTTGATTAGTTTTCTATGATAAATTGCAAAGTGACTGCGATCTAGATGTTTAACTAACATCAGGTTGCTCTCTAATTTACTAGATATCTATCCTGATTCTGATGTCCCTATATTCTGAATCTTATAAGAGAGCAAGAGAATTACCAACATGTGCTTCCATACTGGTGATGAAACCAAATTTACGCTTTATAGATTTCTAACTCTTTAATTTATTTGTAATGGCATGCAGTTTTTCTGCACTTATTTTATATAATTGACATTGTACAGGAGTAGACTATACATGCTAACTTCTCAAATATGGGAATATAGTTTATAAAACCTGTGTTTGTAAATTGGTATCTTATAGATATCGTATCTGGAGGCCAAGTTTAAATTGGTAGCCAGTTTCATCTTGAAGTACCAACGATGTCTAGGTTCACTATTATCCCACCCCCAGCAAAAAGAAAACAAAAAAGAAGAAGAAAATTATGCTGTTTAAGAGTCTAACAAATGAGATTAGTACACTCTGGTATCTTTGTTTACTGCATCACTTGAAATAAACTGTACTGTACCGATTTTGCATTGGTGTCGAGTGTTTGGTTGTCATTTTTGGTATCCGTAACACAAATCCCACATTAGTTAGTTTGTACTTCCCCCACTATTTATGCAAACTGCGTATGCCCCCACCTTCCGCAAACCCCATTTATGGGATCACACTAAGTATGTTGTTTATTTGTTAGTGGAACATATATAAGAGCATAAAATGGTTGTTATAGTATTACTTGCTTAGTTAAGCTATTTCTTTTCATCTCATATTAGTTTCTAATAATTCTTGTAATACACTGGTATTACTTTTAAAATTAGAAGAAAGCAATTCTTCGACTCTGGGTGAACTTTAACTATAGCTAACCTGGTGGGTTTTGCTTCAAGATAAAGCTGAACTTTACTTTGGGTTGGCATTCTTCTTTGGAAAGAGAAGTTGCTTGCCTTACCACACCAATCACCTTAGCGATGGAAGTTTTAGCAATGAAAGCTAGACAAAGAAATATTATATATCAATTACATGTTCATTAGATGAGAGATTGTGACAACAACTGGGTTGGTATATTCAATTTTTTATATGATTAACTAATCTGATAAGAAATGCAAATATATGATGATCATTATCAAGTTCATTATAATTCAAGTATTATGATACCTGATGTGACTTGTTCACGGAACAAATGACCTCTCTTTGTATTTGTCTGCTTAATACAGATGTTGAACAATTAGTTACTTGGTTGATGGTTATTCTCATTGACGGATTCATGTTAGGCATATATTTTCTTTCGAGATCTTTGATCTTGAAACTAATAGTTTCTCTTCATTGTTGTATTTCAGACTTTGGATGGGAGGACGATCAGGGTAAATGCTGCTGAAGAAAGACCTAGGCGCAACACATTTTGATTTTGATCATATGTTTTATTTGTTCAATTGGCGTAGCAGTGACAGTTCTGCAGCTATGAGCAGTTAGATTTTCATCAAACGTCTTTAATTTAACTCTCTACTTGTAAGTTTTTATTCGTTGATTACTTATATAGGGCACAGCGACTTTTTTTTTGTGTTCTTTCTTCCTGCTCATGCCCTTTGGAAACTCTGAAGTAGAGGATTGAATGCTGTAAGATTTTGAATTCTATTTGTGGTACTCATTTGCCGTTAGCTTTACACCTTCATGTTACTAGAATTTATTCAGAATGGATAGGAAGCTCTACTATGATCAAGAGATTTGGTGTCCTAATTAAGCTAGTCGTCCAATGTTATATATATTGGTATGACATCAGATGCTAAATAGAAAAGCATTGTAAATTGTTTTACTGGTGTTCTGATTCAGGATCTCACACCTTCACATTAATCCAACGATGCATACCAGGTGTACAAATATACATAATATATATTCACAACATTATATTACTTAACTACTTTAAGGAGCATCAGTTTGGTGTTGACATCCGGTGCAGGTAAAGGCGAAAAGCGCTCTCTCTCTGTGGTCGTGTGTGTTTTTACGGATCTAATGCATCAATGCTGGGATTAAATACAGCAATCTAATGTTGCATTCCTAAAATTGAAATTCTATATCAGTATTATCCAACCGATTCCTTTTGCTAGACAAGTATATATTATCGACAAGTCAAGAGAGGCAATAACTTGTAGAGCAGGTTCTACAAGAGAGAATTTGCATGGAGTTAAATACAGAACCATTTAGATCATTCATTCTTTACAGGCTAAGGGGTTGTTTGGTACAAAGATCTATAGTGTAGGGATTATTAATGCAAGGATTATTTTTATCAAATGTTTGGTTCGTTGCTTCCTACCTAATTTTGTGTGTGGTTTAAAACTCTACAAATAAATTTCTTTCCAATTATACCCTTGAGTTATTATGAGATTTTCTATTTCATGTAATTGGGTCAAGGTAGATAATTGACAAACAATTTTTTTTTATAGCCTTTTAACTAGCTAGGAGAAGGAAAATTGTATCACCAAAGTTCACTATTTTCTCACTTAAATTATTTGAGGGTAAATAATTGTCATCTTAATAAATTGAAGTTAAATCTCAAATGGTCACACAACTATAAGAATTTATAGAAAAAAGTTTATAACATTATTTTACATCAATAAAATCATTCAATTTAGGACTTTTATCATACAAAATCGCTCTTTATCATAAAATTAAAAAAATAGCAAAATAAATTAAATTATTTTTATACTCAAGATGTTTTTAAATAGCAAAAATAGCTCTTGAATTCATACATCAACATTAGCATATTAGTCCGATTATAATATTTTATATTAATAATAATTAGATTAAATAACTCATATTTTAGCCACAAATAACTCTATTTAAATAATAAAGTTTGTAAGCTAATCGATTTAAATAAATTTATTAGTACAAATATAAAACATAAAACCAAGAAAATAAATAAAATAAAAGGATTTGAGGGGGTATTTTTGTCTTTACATGTATTAGATCTCATGTATTGGTAATACCACAAAATGAAATTAGTTATACCCCTATAATACCATGGAGGGTGTATAACTAATCCATGAATTAGTTATACATAGGCCCAAAATTCCTACCAAACATAGTACTACATAATACCACACATAATACAAGGACTATTTCTCCTAATACTCCCTACCAAACGACCTCTAAGAGGTGTGAAACTGTACAAAACATAAAACTGGAGTGCCATGCAAGTGGGGAACCAAGATTACCATCGCCAGAAACAACCAGCTTTATGTGCCCTTCATCTGTGCTTTCTCAACTAGTCAGTGCCCTTTATCTGCGCTTCTCGACTAGTCAGTGGAACATAACGGACAGAAGTCTCACTTCGAACACTTATTGAACCATCTATTTTTTTGTCTATAACCTTGAGGTCTTGAAAAAAAGTACCCACTGGAATCACCATCCTTCCCCCAGGCTTTAACTGGTCAATGAGATCCTGTGGAACATCAGCTGCAGCTGCTCCAACGTGAATAGCATCATAAGGTGCGTGCTCTGGCCAACCCTTCCTCCCGTCTGCAATGATGCACAAGTTACCAAAAACATTCGTTTGTCAACAGCCTCAAGAAAAGTCCCATAGTGGGAGCATGTCAGACTGGAAAAAGAAATAATATTAACAAGCCATCTATGGACACTACTTTGCTACGGAGCGTGTCTCCTGAACAAACTACATGAAAATGCTATAAAATCATACCACCAACATGCAATGAGAGGGACCCTTCTTTTAATAAAGGAGCTGCTGCACTCTTTTCAACATTCTTGATTGACCACGCAACCAACTCTGGTATATGTTCCACACCAACAACTCGACCTTGTGGTCCAACCATCAGAGCAAAACATGCTGTGAGATACCCCGTTCCTACATGAAACAAAAAACTATTAAGAAACTGACTGCTGCAACATAATTAGCTTTGACAAGACATGCTGTGAGATACCCCGTTCCTACATGAAACAAAAACCTATTAAGAAACTGACTGCTGCAACATAATTAGCTTTGACAAGAAAAGGTCATCCTTCATTCATTCAAACAATCAACTATACCTCAATTCAAATTGATAGGATTTAATTACTTACAAAACAACAAGAATATATTCTAAAAGCTTATCAGTATCTCCTAAAATTTTCCATGTCAGAGAAAATAAATATCCATCAAGTAACAATGGCACGAAAGTCCCAAAACATGCAAACTGCACATTCGTTTAATTTATTCAGCTTTCTCTCCAAAACTCCACTAAGAATTACGATTATGGAGGACATTTATACTAGTGAGAAAGCTCCCTTGACCACAAACCTCCTCATTACATAAAATAACTTCTCAAAAGCTCATGACGAATGAAACTTCCACTTATAGCTAATACAGGAATAACTTATACAAAAAAAAAAGTACAGAAAGACCAACTCTTCATTCAAGACCAAAACAGAAACAAGCAAAGACAGTTCAACATTGTCCTCTTCCTCTAACCAGACCCTAGATTTGATTCTTTCACTTCTAAATTTGACCCATCAAATATCCAACTATTATTAAGATTTATACACCAAACTAACACAAATTATTAACTGTTCACCTGGAAAGGCCAATCACGTGGAACATTTTGATAAAGAACAATCATGTGAAACATTTAAAATCCTTCTGGAAATATTATTTCCACATTGGATTAGAAGTTATTTTTAACATTAAGATTCATGGATCTCATAGCACAAGGGTAGAGTTGATACTACACCAAACTGTTATGCTTGCTGCTAGATGGCATCCTTTTGACATGCAACCACAAAACAAGGAACTTGGAAAACGAGAGGAAAAAGATGTGCAGCAAAAATGGTTCACTTTCTCAATCCAATGATGGTGCTGATACATCTCACAAGATGGTGTTGATACATGCTCACAAGACAAAGGTTAATACCTCAGGAAAACAGAAACACCCTTGTCTAAAATATTGAGAACCAACAAGCTGCTATTTAATCACTCACTGAGTGCATGCACATTTGTCATTTCTGATTATCTACTGACATGAAAAACCAGGCAAGTTATGAGAATGACCTAATAAGAGAGCTCTATAAATAGCATCTCACTTATCCCTGTGAAAGCACAATTCAATCATAACTTGGACAGCATTTTCTGAGTAGAATCAAAATCTATCCTAAGATGCCAAATTGGACAAATGGAATTTGAACTAATAAATATGTGCTTCTGAATTAGTTCGCAGAAACAAGTGAGCTCAATATATAACTACCTGAACCAACATCAAGAGCATGCATGCCAGGCTGCAACCTGTCCTCCAATAATTCAAGACACATAGCATGCATATGAGGTGCTGAGATAGTGGCATTGTAACCTATACTCATGGGGCTATCAACGTAAGCAGGAGTACCCTCAGGTACAAACAAACCCCTATCTACAGTTTCCATTATTTCTGTTACTTTCTGTGATTTTATGACTCCATATCTTCGCAACTGCTCAGTCATTCCCTTGTTTCTGTTAACGGCACTTCCACTCCAAAAGTGCTGTTGATAAACATAAAACAAGATTGAAATAAGAGATAACAAATATGCCCATCTGGTGACCTGCTCAAGGTTGACCGGAAAGCAGAAAAAGATGCACAGCAATTAAACCATTTGAGCTATGTGACAATAATAGATGATGTAAGATTTTATTCATAGAGGTAGATAAAATAATGTATCAGGAAGATTTAGTTGCTAGGATGTCCAAGAGTATGACAAATAACTAGTTATCCAGGCACCCCAATCTACCCTTTCTACTCCCTTTCTCACTGATGGTTGAAGAAAAACTCGATTAAAAAAATTCATAGGTATCTCTCTCGGGACATTCTTTAGATTGTGCCTCTCATTTAGGAACACTCTCACAATTCAGTACAATATAATAGCCAAAAGGCTGTGAGGCTTTAATGCATGGACGCCAAGCTGAGCTAGGGAGTTCAAAGATAGTCATCAAGACGCGACTTTAGAGGCTTAGAGGGTGCTTGGAATGAAGGTTTCAAGGCCAACGACATGCTCAAGCACTTAAAAGAACTCACTTGCGACATGAGATGCAGAGCTCAAATGCGACCACAATTAGTGTAATGCGGCCACATGTAAGTCACATCTAGCTTGAACTTTGAGGGCTCACTGTTTTAGGGTTGCAGTCTTGCAGAGTACTTCTGTTAGCAAGTCAAGGGATGCGGCATGGCATGTCCATCACAAACTCCACAGGCAGTCTGTTTTGGGCTGTTTTTTGCAAATTAATTTGACTGCCACTTTTGGGCATTTATGTAATACTTCATAGCTAGCCTAAACTATAAATAAGTGAGTAACTCATTTAGACTGTGTGAAATTCGATATGATATGACTTTGAACAGTGAAACTCTTTCTCAAGAGTAGGCTATGGTGTTTGTTGCTGGACAATGTTGATGTGATTGCTTGCTTGAGGAAGCATTCCACTTAAGGTTTATATTAGTGATAGATTGTTTGTTATCTTATAGATTTGGTGCTTGTCTTTAAATTCTTAATAAAAATTTTGATTTTAATATAGTCATTATTATCTATTAGTTCCATGATTGTGTGTTTCTTCTATCTTTCATTTCTTGGTCTTAGATTTAGGGTTTGCTTACATCAGGCTTGTCTAACTTATGATTGTGTGGAGCTTGACTATTCCACTTCACCATGTTTACTGCTACTAATTTTTCTTTCCATTCACTGTTGAGAAATTCACAATCACAACAGAATAGCAGTAAATGAATCATTTGAAACCAGTAAACAAAAACAAAACAATTACAAATTATGAAATACTGATGAAATTACTTGTCCCTGTAAGCACGCGAGGTGCCGAAAAACAACAAACAGATAGAAAGAGTACCTCCATTCGAGAGAAGAGAGAGTTTCCCGTGAAGGAATAGGGATTTAGGACACGGCAAAAGGATGAAGAGAAGAGAGGAGATTTTTGGCGATGAGAACTATGGAGTTGATGGGCGTATAATAAACAAGTGTGCTTTAAAGGCGCACGGTAGCGGAAACCATACGCTATAGCTGACACAGAATGTAAGGATATTGAAGACGGCATTATTCACTCTCGCTGCTTCTCGATCCTTTAATTTGGCATTCTCCTCTTTCTTACTCACGCTTCTCTTCCCACGTGTCTTTTTTTTTCTCTAATTGGGCCTTCAATTAGTATGGGCCTTAGCTAACTTTGTGGGCTTTGTCTGGCCCAACTTTTGTCTACCCAAACTCCAAAGCCCATCGAAAGCTACATGGGTCAATGTTCTTGATAAATTACACTTTTGCCCTTAATTGATTCAACTTGTGTTAAATGGGATAAAAGTTGTCTAAAATGTGAAGAATAATTTATGAAATATTATGGCGTAAAGATATAAATTTATGCCTTGCAAAAAAGTTAGCCGTAAGTCTTCTAGAGAAAGTAACCAAAATGATCATTAATAATATATGGGTAATACTTTATTTTGATTCTTAATGTATTTCCCTTGATTAAAATAGTCTTCAAAGAATAACAAATGTGTTTATTTTGATCCTTAATATATTTCACTTTATTGAAATGGTCCTTAATGTAAGCAAAAAGTGTTCATTTTGGTCCTTCACCCTAAACCTAACAGATTTTTTTTATTTTTAAAAGTGTTAAATTTTACTATAGACCTTACGTAACTAACAAAATTTACCCTTGTTGTCTTTTTTGTTAGTTTGAAAAGTGCTCCATAAAATCTAATACCATTTTCTCTAGTTTCTCCAACAATATTTACTATTTTTCCTTTTCTAAAATATTGTTCTACTGACGTAATACCCATTTCTGATTTAAGCAAGAGAAAATAATAAATTTGTTAGAGAAAGTAAATAAAATAGTGTTAGATTTCATGAGATTTTTCTTTGGAGCTTACAAAGAAGACATCAACGTTGAATTTTGTTAGCTACGTGGGGTTCATGATTAAATTTAATAATTTTTTTATAAATCTGTTAAGTTTAAGATAAATGACCAAAATGAACACATTTGTTATACATTAAGGATCATTTCAATCAAGTGAAATATATAAAGGACCAAAATGAACACTTTTATTAAGTATATATTAAGGACCATTTCAATCAACTGAAATATATTAAGGATCAAAATAAAGCATTATCTAAAACCGTTTTGATCATTTTCTCAAGTCTTCTACATGAAACATGCTCTTTCTTCTCATCTCTTTTATTTAACCATTTGAAGGAACAAGGAGGGGGTTGAAAAGAGTCATACTCTCACTGCACATATTTTGATCATATTCTATAATGAATTAGGCAACTTATAATTTTATAGCTATGTTAATTTTAATATTTAACATAGTTATTGCATAGCAAAGTTTTCATTTTGTTACACGAAATTCACTAAATTATTTTTTATAATTAAAAAAAATTACTCAACTTACTTAAATATCATGAAAATCGTTGAACTGCTTAATTTTTTGTAGCTAAAAGCTAGTACTTAATTTTGCATTATACATAAAGTCACTTGGAGAAAACAAATGAGACATTTTCTATGATATTTAAACAAAATTGAAGTACTCTTTAGTTACAAAAGATATTTTTTGTGATATACTTATATAAAATGGATGAGTTATTCATTATAAAAAGGTAGTTAGTGAATACAGTACAATTAAATAAAACTGAAGTGATCATTTGAAAATTGAACTATGCACCATAAGGTGAATATATTAGATTTAAGTTACATTTTCCAATCTCTGTTAATTATTTTTTTGGTTTGAAATGATAGCACTGTTGAAATCTTTTTAGAATTTAATTTAGAAAAAAATAGCATAGAAAAAATCTTTTACTTTATCCAAATGTGACGTACCAGATCCATCCTCCTTACTCGTCATATTTATTACGTAAAAACTCACTAAAAAGAGCAAAAAAATATATAATATTCTTTTATTAGGCACACTAAAAAGCAAGTGCAATAGATAACTCAGTTGAATTTTGGTGACACTTCACTATTTGCTCTCTTTTCTTCAAATGTGGAAAAATATGCGATTAGATTTCATATTGAACTAAAAAAATATAGACTTATGTATTCCCTACAAATTAAAAGCAAGATGTAGACAAAAATAACAATAATAAATTAAGTATAATTTCATAAGTAAGATCTGAAAAAAGTAAATTATTCATAATTTTATTTTTATTTTTATTGAATAGATCAAAAGTTATTCCCCACTGACCCTCAACAATTCACCTTCTTTATTTAGGCTTGACAATGTGAACAAGCTCACGGATGCGAACTTTATAACAAGATACATATCAAAACCTCAATTACTTCCAAGCTAGATGGAAACAAAAAGAATCTAGGAAAATATTGTTTGATATTCCTGTTATTCTATGTGACTCTATTTAACTAGTCATAAATTTTTAAATAAAAATTAATACTTTTAAAATTTATGAAATAAATTTTAGATTTATAAATAATTATAAGAAAATTATAAAATTAAATTATTTTTAAATATAGAAAAGTAATATTATATAAGCATACTGCATATCACATAAATTGAAATAGTGATATAGTTATTCCTTCTTATCTTGTTAGTTTTGTTGAGTAATTAACCTCGTATTCCAAAATTACTTTGGAACGTCACCACAAGTCCACAACACATGAAACATGCTCTTCAATATTTAATTCTTCCCTAATTTTTTACTTAACTTTTAACCCCCAACAAATTAATTAAAACAAAGAAAAAGAAAAAGGAAAAAGAAGAATTCCCACATTGGAAATATTTTAAAATTCCAATAATGATCCGTTACTTGGAGTAGACAACCTAGTCCTAACTCCTAAGATCAGGGGTCGTTTGGTGTGAATGATAATATCAAATAGTTCTGAGATTAAATTATAGTACCACTTAGTTTGTTGTTTGGTTGACAAGTTCGGGATAAGTTATCCCGGAGTTAATAATTAGTACCGGGATAAGTTATCCCTCCCTTTGGGTGGTATAGTAATCTCGGGATAACTTATCCTGGGATAAAATAGGTAAATGACAAAAATGTCTCTTTCAACCCTTTTGTTACATCACTTTTTACATTCATGAAGGGCATTTTTGTAAACAAATAAATTATTCTTAAAATTTATTATTTTGAATACAACAAACTAAACACTCAATAAAAAATAATCTCATCATAACTTATCCCATCATAACTAATTACATCATAATTTATCTCATCATAATTAATCTCATCATAACTTGAATTCAAACCAAACAACCTTCATCTAATTATGACTCAAATTAAAGTTTCCAAGTGTTTTGTCTTTTTATTTTTTATTTATTGGGATGTGCCCTAAAGGGACAAGTGGTAGTCTAATTAAGAATACTCATCACTTTGTAAGTGGGACAACACGAACAAATATACTATATAATAATTTTTTTTAAAAGGAGTAAAGGTCATCCTCACAAATATTCCTATCTTCTTCTCATCATATAAAGAAATAGATTTTATTTTAAAAAAATAGAAATAATATTTAAAAATTTGAGTTATGTTTGATCATAAATATAAATTAAAGTTGATTTTGAATTTTTATGAATAATTTGAAGTGAAAATAATTTTTAATGTATGGCGAAACATAATTTTTGAATTTTAATTCTAAGGGAAAAAAAATATTCAAGGTCAAACGTCGCTAAATGCTCCCCGTTAATATTAAGGAGTTTGGAGTGAACCAATTAAATTAATCAAAACACTTTTCATCCAAATAGCTTAGTATGCCCTTATTCCTTTTCAATTCCAAATGCTCAGAAAATTATTAAGGTTTTTATAACGTACGAAAAAAGATTAATTTTTCTTACAAGTTACAACTCATGATGTTACCTAATTAGTACTACAACTAATTAGATTATTAATTACTCTCACTACTATATGACAAGATAAATTTAGGATCAAGGAAATTATTTATTTGTTTGCTTCAATTGAAAAAGTA
The DNA here is from genome assembly GCA_029582685.1 of Solanum piurae. Lineage (NCBI taxonomy): Eukaryota > Viridiplantae > Streptophyta > Magnoliopsida > Solanales > Solanaceae > Solanum > Solanum piurae. The sequence continues at coordinate 53,596 of JAJOOO010008550.1, read as the reverse complement.
TTAGGTACTGTTTTCCCCGGTGATTATATACAATAGCGGAGTTTAATTGGTGATCCAAATCAATCACAATTATGAGTAGTTATATCACAAAGTCACTCAACTGTGTTTTGTTTTGTAAATCAAAAGTCAATCAACTAAAGATAGTTTCTCTTAGAAAAATACTCAACTTTGTTTTATAATTCAATAGTCATTCAACTATTGTTGTTTCATCTTGAAAAATGTTAAATATGGTGTATTAGTAATGCTTGCATTAGCAATGCATGCTTGCATTAATTATACATAAATTACTTTTATGCATCATTTGGTTTGATGCATGAAAAAACAGTATGCATTGTATAAAAAAATTAATTTACAAAGATACCATCTACTATTATGGTGGAAAAATATAAAAAAGGTTTTGAGGGGCAATTGGGTCTTTAATCATGCTAATGCATGCATTATAATCATTGCATTGCTAATACCTAGAAATTCATGGTATTAACAATACACACCTTAATACACTATAAAGTATATACATAGGTTGGAAAAGAATACCAAACAAGGTACTAGTAATAGCTAATACATACATTGTTTTTGCTAATAAACTCTACCAAACGACCCCTCTATTGTGCTAAACGCTTATCGATTAGTACTAACATTACATTCTTTCTCATCTAACAATCAAATCTAGGAGTTGTTGAGTTGTACCCATCAAAATTAAAAATAAAATTATTCTATACTTTAACGCTGTAAAGAGATTTGTAAGGGTCCACAATGCAGCAAGGCTAATAATTACTTATCCATTTTAGTATGTGCTTTTAGCATATTACACCCTCCTACAAGCAAGGTACTTGATTCAATTTGTCCCCACCCTCTTTATTCAATTTTTTCTCACTATATATACCTTGCATGCATGCTTCACTAAACATCATCATAAACAAAGCTTAGCAAATTAAACCAATCTTTCTTTTTCTTCAATTAAAATCCCAAATTAGAAACAAAAAAAAAATGGCAAGTCATGCTTTGGTGCCTGCAGCAACAACTCGCGGTATGAAGCCTACTCAACAGGCAATGGCTAAGCGAGAACGCCCCGTTTTCTCCTTGTCTGATGATCATGCTATGTCTAAGAAAATCCTGGATACTCATAATCCTGATGGTCGTGAAGTTGATGTTAATGTCATTCTCCACATTGCTGAGCAGGTGTTTCAACATGCCTATCCTGCTGGCATGGATGGCGTGCTTCATGTAACATTTTTTCGTATACGTTTAGTTTCTTGTCAATACAACAATTAAAGTTTTGTTGGCTCTGTTTAGGTATGTAGCAGCAATAACTAACTTTTATGTTTCCAGGGCGCGGGAGCTCATCATCTTGAAGGTAATATTGAAGCATTGAAGTTAGAAGAAAAGGCCTCACTTGCCTTTGATGGCATACTCGAAGGATTGGCTTATATCATACACAAAGTCTCTTGCGAGGTAGTACTTCATATATATATGATCTCCTCCCAATTTATATGACATAACAAATCACAAGTTTCAAAAGTCTTTCTTAAATTCCGTATTGATTGCACTACAATTGTGATTGCAGTTAACATGCAAGTGCTCAAGTGGAGGTCATGATACACATTCAACAACAATGTCAGTCTTAGGGATGCTCTCAGGCTACCAATGGGACGCGAAACTAGTCATATCTTTATCAGCATTTGCCGTTACCTATGGTGAATTCTGGCTGGTGGCTCAGATGTTTGCTACTCATCCCTTGGCCAAATCTGTGGCAATCTTAAAACAACTGCCAGACATCATGGAACATCATGGTAGCCTCAGGTCTCGATTCGATGCTATCAATGAACTCATCAAGGCCATTTTGGAAGTAACCAAAATCATAATCGAATTCAAGAAGCTTCCTTCTCAGTACATAACTGAAGATCAACCACCTTTGTCTGTCGCGATTACTCACATTCCTACTGCTGTTTATTGGACTATTAAAAGTATTGTTGCTTGTGCTTCCCAACTTACTACCCTTCTTGGAATGAGCTATGAGTAAGCCTCCTCTGTTTTAAACAAATCTAATCTTTTTTTGGTCTAATATTTTGATCCAAATTGAAGTAATTAACAATTGATTGATGCTGCAGCATGATAGTAGCTACGACAGCAGACACATGGGAAATGTCAAGTTCCACACACAAGCTAAGAAATATAAGCGAACACCTCAGAGCTGAATTAAACCGTTGCTATCAGCATATTCGTAAGTAACAAAATCATGATTTTAAAATTGGAATTTTGTGATGGGCTTGTATTTACATCAATGTTCTGTGCAGAGGACAAGATGCACGTCGAGTACTTCCAAATGCTGGTGCACCTCTTTGAGGCAACACAATTCGACAACATGAAGATAATGAGGGCGATGATTTATATCAAGGATGATTTACTTCCACTTGACGTCGGAACCACTCACACAAGGGTACGTTCATAACTTGAAATTATGATCAATTTTTCGCTTTTATCTTACTTTTCCAAGACTTGTATAATTTAATTTCAGGCTAGTGTTGAAGTGCTAAGAAGAAAGACTGTTCTACTGCTGCTGTCAGATCTTGAGGCTAGCCATGAGGAGATATTAGTACTGTCTCAAATTTACCTTGAGTCAAGGTCAAGGCCAGAATTTCAATACGAAATAGTGTGGCTTCCAATTGTGGATCGATCAAAGGGATGGAATGACGCGCAGGAACAAAAATTCAAGGAGTTGCAAGCACTTATGCCGTGGTACACATTGCACCATCCATCCTTGTTAGAGCCAGCAATCGTCAAGTTCGTCAAAGAAAAATGGCATTTCTCCAAGAAAATGATGCTTGTAACCTTGGATCCACAACAGGGCAAAGTTGCCTGTCCCAATGCTATTCACATGGCTTGGATTTGGGGAAATTTGGCCTATCCCTTCACTATTTCAAAAGAGGAATCTCTCTGGAATATGGAATCTTGGAGACTTGAGCTCGTTGTTGATGGCATTGATCCCAACTTAATCGATTGGGTAAAATCTTATACTAACATCCCCTCATATGCAAGCAATTTTTATTTTTTTACCTATATACTCCGTACAAAGAAAAATACTAATTCTTTAGAATTTTGATTTTAATCAGATGTCAAGTGGTAAGTTTATATGTTTATATGGAGGAGAAGACATGGATTGGATCCGTAATTTCACAAAATCAGCACGAAGCGTGGCACAGAGAGCTGGGATCGACCTACAAATGTTATATGTAGGAAAGAGCAACAACAAGGAGAGAGTTAGAAGGATCAACAGCATGATAACCGCGGAAAATCTGAGTTACTGCTTGATGGACTTAACATCAGTTTGGTACTTCTGGACAAGAATTGAGAGCATGTTCTACTCAAAAATGCAGCTAGGGAAAACCATCCAAGAGGATAAAGTAATGCAAGAAGTATTGACAATGCTGAGCTTCGATGGAAGTGATCAAGGATGGGCACTCATAAGCAGGGGATCATTCGAGATGGCTAGAGCTAAAAGTCAGATAATTACCAAGACATTGGAAGATTACACAATTTGGGAAGAAGACGCAAGATCTAAAGGATTTGTGCCAGCACTTATTGAATATTTCTTGCAATTGCACACTCCTCAGCATTGCAATCGCTTAATTCTTCCAGGACTTGATGGCGATATCCCTGAAATGATTGTGTGTGCTGAATGTGGAAGGGCAATGGAGAGGTTCTTCATGTACCGTTGTTGCACTGATTAAGCTGCTTTCTTCTATTGCTTGCTTTGGTTTTCTATGTTTTTCTTGTCTAAAATAATTGGTTGGTCTTTTGTACCACTTTTGTTTTTACTATTATTATGTTGTAATGTCTGGCTATCAAAGAATTACATGTCTTTGATCTGTTCTAGACTAATATTTGAGTGTGTAATAATTTATAGGTAATGAAATTGAGGGCACGTCTTTTTCTAGTTATTTTTCGTCTTTTTTTTTTAATTGAAAAGTTTTGTCGATACTTAAATAATAAAAGTGTGTTCTCTCTCAAAGAATGAAATAATTACATTTACACAGTTTAACATGATATTAGAGCGGGCAAAAATCTTATAGATGAGATGGTCAGAATTTCGCTTAGTAGAAAGAAAAACCATAAAATGAAAAGAATATTTAAACGTTGAATATGAACAACAATAAGTGCTAAAATGAGAAAAGCATAGACTTGTCTGTGTTGTCCCTCAAACCAATCAAAAGAGAGGGTTGTTTCTTTGGCCATATTTCTCTCATGTCTTTCCTTTTCCGTCCATAGCATTCACTAAAAAAATGTTATTCTTTTCTTAATTCATCCCACTTTAGCCTTGGTTAAGGTTTACTAGCCAACTCAAGATTTAAGTTTTATTTTTCAGTTTTTTCTCATTAAATATATTATTATATTTTTTATGTTATGTGTTTATATTTAATACTTTAAAAAGTTATAAAAAAATTAATACATAAATTTATGTTTTGTATCAAAAATATTGTATTCAAATTAATGTAACACGTTGGATTTGCCCTTGGGTCAAGCCCGTAGCGTGTGTCACGGGGCATGGCTGGAAAAATGAAGAGGAAAAAAGAAAAAATAGTCCCATTTTTCAGTCAAATAAACATAAATGAGCCAATGAACATGGTCACCAAGTTTGAACATACTTTAATGAACAAATAATAGGGAGTATAATTTTAATGTAAGTGGTTAGGGGTTTATGGGTCGGTTTGGATTGGTTATTGGTTAAAATTAAAATCAAATCAACTTAATCGATTTTAAAATTCTCAAAATCAAACCAAACCAAATATAATATATATTTATCGGTTTCGGTCCGATTTGCTTTGGTTATTCAGTTATTAACTATATACAAAAATAAAAGAAACAATTCATTCAAGACGTGAAAAAAACAACAACAATCCATTCAAAATGAAAAATAGTTAGAATGATTCACATTACATAACTTTGATTATTAAATTTACTACGAATAAAGCTTAGAAGAGATGATGACATTTTCAATCCCACAAAGAATTGTCATAGACTCTCAAATACATGAAGTCAATACGATAAATGTTCTCACTTTGGACATTTTTGCTTTCATAAGTAAATATAAATAAATTTTGATGAAAACGTATATAAGATATTTAAAAATGTTAATAAAAATAATATACTACGTATGCATAATAATAAAATATATGTATATAATTTATCGGCTTGGTTCGATTATTTCTTTGGTTTTTATTGAACAAATCATAACCAACCCAAATACTACTGATATTTAAAAATCTAAAACCAAACCAAATCAAACTCAAATAAAATCGATTTTGTCTAATCGGTTTGATTCGATTTTTTAGTTTGAATCGATTTTTATCCAAACCTTGAACACCCATATGAGTGGTATACAGAAAATTTGTATATTATTTTATACGCCAATTAATTACGTAGGATTTTTTTTATTCATATGTTAGTTATTTCTTTTTTATATATAATATATAAGATTCTATGCGACCAAACATTATAGCATGTTATCAAACATAAAACAATATTACTTATATCGAATTTAATATATGAATAATTTAATTTCTATAATAATCAAATATATATATATCAAATGAAGCCTTGCTTCTTTATTTTGCTTTTCATCTTTTGTTAAAGTTTATATTAAATTACATTATTTCATAGACCGACCGTATAAAGTTTCTAATCACTTATCCTCTTCCATGTTAGGTACTCACGTCCACGATAAAAAGAAATATTAGTGATTAGTTAGTTAAAGGCAGAGATGGACCATAATTTGAAGCTTATGAATTCTTAATTATAATCTTTTTAAAGTTATTAAATTCTAAGGTTCGATCAAACACGCATTCTAGCTCCGCCTCTGATTAAGGATTACTTCACATGTGTTACATGAACGAAAATTGTCCTCTTTTCATTATCAAGAAGCTTCTCAGTTCTTACAGGGCATGCCACCCAATGAAAACACAAAGTTATTGACCATATTCAGTTTTCACCTCTTTACCCTACCACCATCGAACATTTTCTTATTTAAAGCATTCATATTGTGCTGCTTCATTTCAACATAATAAAAGAAAAAAACATGCAATTCGATCACGTAATCTATAGATGGTTACGTTCGATCTTTCAATCGGAATTGGTTACTGTTCTTACATTTATAAGATTGTGAAGATGCCAAGAAAATTTACTATACATGCTCACTGTTTTTCACTTTAAAGTTTGAATTGATTGCAGAAATTAATTGTAGATTTCATTCCAAAAATAAATGATGTCGACCTGATCAAGAAAAAAAAAAACCAACCTATATAGCCACTCACTCAACTACTTAAAACTAAAAATAGTAGGTAATTGTGTAACACATATGTATAACCGTTTATATTCTAGTTAGAATAAGTAAATAGTGAATCCGACTAGCTATTTGCGTAGAGAAATCAAGGAATAAATCTGTTTGAAAAATAGGGTTTCCTGACAAATTCAGGGACCATATAGCTATTAATGAAGCAGACATGATTTTCCCAAAAGGTGATGCAACTCCCACCAATTGGGCAACAGAAATGACCTCAACAAGTCAATCCCATTATTTACTTCACCTTGTCACTCTCTGCCATTGTACATTCTCTTTTGAATCTAATGAATTCTCCAATTTGCTTCATATTCATCTTTATGACACAGGTGGATACTATTCAGCCAAAGTACTAAATGAGCCAATTGAAGCATATAAATTACCTGCATAAATAGTATATGAATGAATTATAATACATAAGGTTTAAGGTAATAGCAAACATAAACAAAAGAAATTAGGAAAATGAACTAAGCACTCTTGTCCCGGGTAATGAAAATGGCAAATGAGGAATTTCACAGGTCAACTCATGAAGAGAAGAAATTATATCCATTGGGACCCTGGACGACTCAAATTTTCCACAGGTCCCAACTTGAATTATGAAGTCATTTTCCACTTTTTATTACCTTAAATATCAGCCTTCAGAACCACCAAGCAACTAAAAGAGACATCCTACTCCTCAAGCACCACCAGTGTGGTGCCTCATCCACCTCCCAAATCCACCACAATACTGTCGGAAACCACCAATCCGATGGCCTTCACAGCCTCACATATACACCTTTCTATTTTGTCTTTTTTCACTGTGATCCTTCTTGTTCAAGCAAAACTCGACCTTTACTCACCTGATCACAGTGCTCTTTTGCTTGTCCAAAAAGGCTTAGGCATCCCTGCTCACCACAATGCTCTTGAGAACCCATGCAACTCTGTTGGAATATCATGCGAAAAAAGACTCACAAACAATTCATACGTGCTAAGAGTCACAAGGGTTGTCTTCAAATCCTACGGGTTGAAGGGTACTCTGTCTCCTGCCATTGGGAGGCTTTCTGAGCTCAAAGAACTGTCCCTCCAAAACAACAAACTCTTTGACAGAATACCAACTGAAATCGTTGACTCCAGGAAATTGGAAATCTTGAACCTTCAAAACAACCAATTTTCTGGCAAAGTCCCACCTGAATTATCATCTCTAGTCCGCCTTCGTACCCTTGACCTTGGTTCTAATGAGTTATCTGGGAACCTGAACTTTTTGAAATACTTTCCTAACCTTGAAAAACTCTCCCTTGCTGATAACATGTTTACTGGCAGAATACCTCAATCCTTGAAATCTTTCAGAAATCTCCGGCTCCTCAACATTTCAGGCAATAGTTTCCTTGAAGGTACGGTGCCTGTCGTGAGTCAAGTTGAGCACTTATCAGCAGACTTACATCGAAAAGATTATGTTCCTAAGCGTTACATTCTTGCTGAGAACGAAAGAAGGCCAAGGCACAGCCCTGCAATGGCACCAGAGTCCAAATCAGGATATGCCCAAGCTCCAGGACCTAGTACAGTTGTAGTACCAGTAAAAAAAGACAAACACAACAAGATCAGAAGGAAGGTAGGCGCCTGGATTCTTGGTTTCTTTGCTGGAGTTTTCGCTGGGGGCTTATCGGCGTTGGTCTTCTCCGTCCTCTTCAAGGTGCTTATGTTTTTAATCAGAGGGATCAGAAATGATTCAGGCTTAACAATTTTCAGTCCATTGATTAAGAAAGCCGAGCACTTGGCCTTTCTGGAGAACGAAGATGGATTGGAATCACTAGAACTCATTGGGCAAGGTGGATGTGGAAAAGTTTATAAAGCTGCGTTACCTGGAAGTGACGGAAAGATTATAGCCGTAAAGAAGATCATACAACCACCAAGGGATGCTGCAGAACTCACTGAGGAAGATAGCAAGGCTATGAATAAGAAAATGCGCCAGATTAAATCAGAAATCAAAATTGTAGGTCAAATCAGACACCGGAATTTGCTTCCCCTACTGGCACATATGCCAAGACCAGACTGCCATTACTTGGTCTATGAGTACATGAAAAATGGGAGCTTACAGGATACCCTCCAGGAAGTCAGAGAGGGGACACGGGAACTAGATTGGTCGGCACGTCACCGAATTGCAATGGGAATAGCTGCTGGACTCGAGTATCTCCATATAAATCATACTCAGCGTATAATTCACAGAGATCTAAAGCCAGGCAATGTCCTCCTTGATGATGACATGGAAGCTCGAATTGCGGATTTTGGCCTTGCAAAGGCTGTCCCAGATGCTCATACACATATTACAACTTCAAATGTGGCAGGAACTATAGGATACATCGCTCCAGAATATCATCAAACACTGAAGTTCACTGATAAGTGTGATATATACAGTTTCGGGGTGCTGCTAGGCGTGCTAGTTATGGGAAAGCTTCCATCTGATGAGTTCTTCCAGAACACTTCTGAGATGAGTTTAGTGAAATGGATGAGAAATGTAATGACTTCTGAGGATCCAAACAGAGCAATTGATCCAAAGCTGATGGGTAATGGAAATGAGGACCAAATGCTTTTGGTTATCAAGATTGCCTGCTTTTGTACCCTGGAGAATCCTAAGGAGAGGCCTAATAGTAAGGATGTTAGGTGCATGTTGATGCAGATCAAGCATTAAGAATGTAGTGGATAACTTACAGTAAATAAAAGTTTGTCATGAAACTAAGAGAGTATTTCTTGTGTATGACGGTCCTTGTGTATTCTGTTACATCTCCAATATGAGAGACTGTCCTTGTGTGTTTTGTTTCCTCTCCAAAATGAGAAGTTTATATTTATCTGTATGAAAGTTCTTTGCAGAAGTTTCCTCTGCTATATTATGATACCTTAAAGCATGGTACGAAATGTGAATCGAATTCATTCCACTAGATGCAGAAACTACTAATTCTCCGGACGCTATTGTCTGTACTCTGTAGTTGGAGATGTGAATGGAATTCTTTCCACTCAGTCCAGAAACTACTAATTCTCCGATATACTAATATGATCAATATAGAAACACTTGTATTCACAAGAGAGTAGCTAGTGAATCGGTCTATAAAACTCTAAGTACCCCTAGATCATGGAAGATTTTAAACATGAAACAGAAAGCATATCCTTATTCGGTTCATTAGTATGATACAGCAAGCATTCAGAATCATTCGAAGAGGAAACAGTGTTCTAACCACTAATAGAGTAACAACCAATGAACTTATTTAGGATATCTGGCAAGAAAACCTGATCATCTTGCACGCAGAAGACACCAATAACATGATTGCTTGTCCAGGTAATAGTTTTCTTATAACTAAAGGTGTAGAACCAGAATCCTCCATGCTGTGAGCAATAGCTAAAAGCCAGAAGTACCAATCATGAATTCAAACTTCCTGTATGTTTTACTTCATTCAATGGTCTTAGCAAATTATTGAAATAAGAAAGGCATCCTAGAACCAGAAATTGCAAAAACTAGTGCTTCCATTTTCATTTGAATGTTCTTCTATATCCTACAGTGTTGTGTCCTAACTTATCAATAACATTGAATGGATTCAGACCTCATTTTGTTTTATTCCTTTCAGTTTTACGTAAGCACTAAATTACAAAATGGTGTATCACCTCATTCCTCTGCAATAAAAATCTGCAATTGTTAATCTTAGAGCAGATTATGCATGCAATTGCAAATATGAAACATTGCCAGACAGGATAATATACCATTAAGTTTCTTCTTCAAAACATTGATAAAATACATGGTATAAGATTTACCTTACTTGCTTTTGATCTAGCAATTTCACAAATTTGCTGATTCCTGGCCAAATTGCACTTTGTGAAGATAAGTTAAGTGATTCAATCACAATGCATGACAATAATTTCTAGCACTAAAAACGTCTTCAATGAATAAGATTGAATAGAAAACTAATATAAAAAATTGTGATTATCTTAAGAAAACAAAAATTTCTTCAGGAGCATTTTCTAAAAGAACTAACATGTGCTACATATGGAGTATCGTAAATCCTAAAAGCACACGTCTTATCAATATTTTCAAGTTAGTCCAACAGCTACAAAAGTAATAATCCAACATCTTGCATGTTTAGAGGAGAAAAGTGGCATTCCTATTTTTAAAAAGATAAACCCCATTTTTGCACTCTACAGACAACTTTATAAATTTCGTATCTCGTTCAAGTACCTTAAAAATCTAAAAGTAACTGAGGAAGTATCCTCTCTAGATGAGTTGCTTCGATTTTGACACTGCCCTCAGCTTCAGCAATAGTAGCAGCACGTTGTATAGCTTCTACATCAAGGAAACAGATCTCAAAATAAAAAGAATGCAGGGGAAAGTTTAGCCAAGTAAAAAACATATTTTTTCTTCATTGATGGTCAAACCTGCTACAAAGACTCGGAGGAGTTCAGAGCTCAGCTTCAGTGCATTTGCATTGGCTTTTATCATCAACACAGAAACACACACATGAGAAGGATAACTCATTGTCCGAGGAACGTATTCCACTTTCAGCTACTATATAAAGAAAAGCTTGCTTGCCACAACCCACAATTCTAGTACATCTAAAGCCATTACAAGAAATGAGAAATGGCAAAAACAAAACAGAAATTAATCCTTCTTCATTGTCTTCCCTTTTCTTTCGAGTTATGCTACCTTACTTGTCATGAAGAGACTAACAATGGTACAATAAAATAGAAAAAAAGGGAGAAGTATATTAGTTTACTTTTCTGATTGATAAAAGCACAAAGAAATATCTTGCTCAGAAATCCTTGCAACTTGCCATGAGTGACATGTAAACTGAATCTTCCTCTAGTAAAAATTTGGGGAATATCCTAACTGGATCCTAGAACAAATGTACTAATTCTTTTCACTAATGTTTAAGTTCGTCTACACCAGGTTACAAGTGAGAGAAATTTGAATTTTAGACTGAGAATGTCTCCGTGATACATAAAATAAAGCAAACACGACCTTCATGGAAAGTAATAATGCAAGCTTTTTGTCTTTCTCTTTTCCCTTTTGTTAGGGAAAAAGAACTAAGAGAGTACATTTGCTGTGCAAAACTATCTTCAGCGATGACCTGGGTTGTAGAATTGGAATTAATCTTGTTATAACTTTATTCATGTGCTCTCTACATACCATTGCACATCTATTAAGCACCTGCGGCCTGCCCTATCTTTATCATGTCTTACGCCTTTCTTAAGATATGTAATTGGCTTCTGTAATTCCATTATGGCTACCTTAAAGGGGATGACCTAAATAAGCTAATTGAATTCTTTTACGTTCTAATTTGTTTATTTCCAAAATATTTAGATAGATCATGCCTTAATCCACATTTTAAAAATCCAAAAATAAACCTAAAAGCAATCTCACTTAAAAAGTCTAAAACCTCCGGAGTGTATTTTTAACCAATTGAATCAATATCCAAATTCGAAACCATGATTCTAAAAGTAATCAGAAAGACATGCTAATATTCAACACAGTAGCATACTTGAGCTGAAAACAAATGTATTAGCCGAGTTCTTACCAAAAGTAGGCCGAATTCTCTTTGATGAGCTTGCCCCAACCTACAAACACATTTACAAAATGCTTCAAGCTCAACAACTCACACTTGAACCACACACAATAATTCCAACAAAATTCGCAAACTCAAGCAAAATAATTGAAAAAGTATCAAAAACAACAAATAAATAATGTTAAAATGAAAGGATTGACGCATTCTGCTTACCTCGTTGTCTATATTCTCAGATAATTCATTTTTCCCACGTTCTGCGACAATTATCAAATACGTAAAGATAAAACAAAACCAATAAAATTCAATTGCAGAAGACAAAGTGAAATTGAACCTGCAGCTTTTCTTTTCCAAACAAGCTTGAAAATTTCGTGAAGCAAATCCTGTTTAAAGCCAAACAAAGCAGTTCTAGATTTTCAGATCAAATACTTTCGTCAGGGAACAAATTCATGGAAATTGAATAGCTAAGAAGAAGGAATGATTACAGGATCGAAGGTGTTCTCCTTCTCCATGGAATTGCTCGCTCATTCAAATGAACAATTAATCGCAACAACACTAAAAATAGGGCAAAAACAAAAAAAAATCTAAGTGGACAAAATTATTTGTAAGCAGCCATATATCACCAGGAAGCCCTTATAGCTCAGTGGTAGAGCGTCAGTCTTGTAAACTGAAGGTCCGCAGTTCGATCCTGCGTGAGGGCAATTACTTTTTCTTTTTTTATGAATTTTATCTTTTTTATTTATTCAAATTAGACCCATAGAGATAACATTTCTTTTGTGCTGGGGCAAGTGCGCGGATAGCGAATTTAGGGGCATCATTTATGTAATAGCCGATTATAGAGGCACCATTTATAAATTTAACCAATTCAGAATCAAACCTAAATACCGAGTAACAAGTACTCCCTCTGTCCCTAATTACTTGTCCATATTTTCTTTTTTAGTTGTCCCTAATTACTTGTCCATTTTGACAAATCAAGAAAGGACAAAAAAAAATTACTCAGTATACCCTCAATTAATTATTTTGAAAATAGTAGAACTAATTATTAATTCATCCACTTCATGATTAATAGGGGTAAAATGGTAAACTCACTATATCAATTATTGTTTTCTTAATAGGTGTGTCAATTCAAAAGTCGACAAGTAATTAGGGACATAGGGAGTAACAAAGACAATACACAAGTTTGAGCTACTTATTAGACATACATCCATATCATATATACTAATTTTATATTTTTAAATAATTACGTATCTTACCACTAATTAAGAGCTTACTATCGTATAAGATACACCTAGATACATTTATTTTTTATACCAAAGACACTAAAATAGGGAGAGAGGCGAACGAAATAGAAATGTATCTCGAATACATGCAAATCACATCAAATACATACAGATGCGGAAGCAAGATGGGGGAGAGGTGAACGAGATAGTCATGTATCCCAAATTCATGCGAATCACACTAGATACACATTAGATACATGTATCTGGTTTGATTCGCATGTATCTGAGATAGTAGATACATAGGAGAGTGGCGAGCGAGATGGGTGAGAGGCGAGGGAGATAGGTGGGAGGCAAGCGAGATTTGTCTATATATTCCAAATACGAGCGAATCCATTTGGATATACAATGTATCTAGAACAAGTTACATCTAATTTTGACTTCATATATTTCAATATACATGTATTTGAACGTATCAGACGCACCAAAATCTAGTAAGATTCATAATATTACAAATTAGAGTGTACGTATCTAACTAATTAGCTCCTAATTAAACTAGTGGAATTTTATAAGTTCCCCTCAATTTTAACGTTTTAATTTGTTGCCTCCTTTCTGTGAATACCAACAATGACACTAATTTGCTCAATGAATTATGAAGTCTAGCTAATCCACTGGACTAACATCAAAGTTCAAAAGCAATAATTAAAGATGGTGCGTTCTTCAGAAAACAACCTTAAATTTATAGATCCTCATCTCTTAACGCTAAAAATTAAAATCCTATTGAGAGCATGTTGTGATGACTACACAAATTTTGTATTAAAAAAAATAGGCAACAAAATGTTAGAATTAACGGGGATCGATTTTTTAGTCCATTACAGATCATTTTCTTTTAGCTATATCGCTATGGGCGTTTGACCACGAAAATCAAAAGAAATATTCATTTTATTTTGAATTTTCAAAGTTGAAATTAGAGTTGGAGTTTTGTTTACCATAATTTTTAGAAAGAATATTTGAAATTTGGATGTATTCTTTTGGATATGATTTATACCTCACAATATATAAAAGAGAAAAGTTTCAAAAAAACACTTAAACTATACCCTTTTTTTTAGTTTCATACCTAAACTATCACTTTTTAGTTTGAGAAACACACCTCTCTTTTATATCACTCTCATCATGGTGTGTGTAATACACTCTCTATTTTATTTTAAAAAATTGTCACGTCACACTCCACATCGACAAAACATTCAACCCTGACAAAAATTAAAAAAATTATTAATATTAGTTAAAATTTAAAAATTAAAAATTATTATCCAAAAAAATAATATTTCTTTTTATAAAATAAAATGTAAAATATTTTTTTTACCACACTCCATCACTTGCCCTCACCCCCACCCCCGGCCATTTTTCAAAGTTTTTTTTTGTTTAAATTTCTTTTATAAAAGAATTTAATTTTTTTCACTTCATCTCTCTCTCCTCGCCCCCCCCCCAAATACTAATTTAGATATTATTTTATTTTTAAAAAAATAATTCTACCCACCCCACCTAACCCTCCGCTTTCAAATTTTTTCTCATTTTGTGTTAGATATATACATATTGAAAATATTTTTTACTTGCCGGCGCAAGACATTTTTAAATTTTTTACTTATTTATGTTATATTCGGTACACTAATAGAATTTTTTTTCTAAAAATATATGTACGTACATATCTAACACAAAATGAGAAAAATGTTTAAAAAATAAAAATTAGAAGCGGAGGGTTACATAGGATGGGGTAGAATTTTTATTTTTTTAAAAATAAAATAATATCAATTTTTATTTTTTTTGGGGGGGAGGGGGGGGTTGAGTGGGTGGTTTTTTTTAGAGGGGGTACGTGGAGGAGGTGGCAGAGTGGGGTAAGAAAAATATTTAAATTTTATTTTTCAAATTTTTTTTAATAGATAGTAATACTTAAACTTTAATTTTTAATTAATATTAATAGTTTATTATTTAATTTTATCAAGGTGGAATATTTTATTCATGTGGAATGCCATGTGTCAAGGTTTTTTCAAATAAAAGAGAGAGTGTATTACACACACCATTGAGGTGTGTTTTTCAAACTAAAAAGTGATAGCTTAGGTATGAAACTCACACTCTCAATAGTTTAGGTATGAAACTAAAAAAAAAGGGATAGTTTAGTTGTGTTTTTTACACTTATCTCTATATAAAAACAAACAAAAATCACCCAACTCAACTGATTTAACTCAAACATATAATCAAATTTGTTCTAAAAGAGGAATTATCTCAAAATAGATAGTCACATAGTGTCATAGATTAGATCCCATATATATACGAGCTACTACGTACACATCATTACAAACATTTTTTCACTTTATAATTTGATTTTTTTGAAGATTGAAGTTGTGGTATTGTTTTTGTAAATAATAATTGATTGTTTGAATATACTATTCATAAAAAAATATAAAATATGATTCAAACATAAGGCACAATTTAATGTGGTTATTTTTATAAGAATAAAATATTTAGGATAAATTTGAAAAAGAAAAATATAATAAAAGTGAAAACAAAATTTTGAGTGTTTTCCACATTTCAAATGCAACTTCTAGTTATATTTGACATGAAAAAAAGCAACGCAAAGAATGAAATAATTGAGATCTTAAAAAGGCCATTTTTTTCATCTACAAATTATAATTGATTACAAGAGATCATTTCATCGAAGTAATGAAACTTGTTCTTATCGATCTTTGGGAAGCACAATAAGATGTATTGGAACTCATTTAAACAACTAAGAAAAAAAATATTACTATATTATTTATACATATATATGTCAGTTCACCAAACAAGTAATTTGGACAAATCATATGTACTCCAATCTTGGTCCTTATATTTCTGACAAGAGATTCAAACGATTTGGTTATATAATGCTAAAATTAATGCTGTATCAACTATCAAGCAGTGGATAAGTTATTTTATGATAAACTGTAAAAATGTCATCAATTAATCCAAAAGGAATTTTTCGGTAACAGATACATAAATAATTAGAAAATGTGATGATCCAACATTTCTAGTGTGCTTAAATATCTTTACACATTAAAAATGACAACAAATAAGTACAAAGGGAAAGAAACGAAATATATATATATATATATATATATTAACGTGAGGACCACTTATCATAGGGATCCTTTGGTTGATGGTTAGAAAGTGAATTAATGAGTACTATGTTTGATAACATTTTAGTTGTTACGTAAAAATGAAATTCTAAACATCATGATAAGTATATATGGTGAATAACCAGTTTACAATTCTCACATAACTAACATGCAAAAGTTATACATGATAGAACTTATATATAATTTTTATAGGCGATAGAAGATGAAATAACTAATTTTTGCATCACTAATATTTGTATAGTTCTAACTAATAACTAAATGATCCTTTAATTCCCAACCATACGTAAGCACTTACGCAAATATGATTATGAGAGATATGGACACAAATAAAGCTTGCTGATTAACCTAAACCAAACCACTTTTTAATGGAATTAATTAAGTTAAGGGTTTGTGTTATTCCTTGTTATACTGGATTTATTAAATATGGATATGTAGTTAATTAATAAAATTTAACAATTTCTCCCACTTAATTGGAATTTGTGTTGTCAAAAAATTGGGTGGCTGACATGTGCTCACCTTTCCAAACAGCACTTTTCCACTTTTTATACTCTAATAATTATTTCTTAATTATAGTATTAATTAAGAGCGGAAATAAGTAGGAAACTCCAACAATACCTTCACGGGTAGCTCTAGGGTTTGTCGGTTAATTATAAGCTCCTCTAAATAATTATCATGGTTAACTAGCTAGAGATCTAGATTTATAATTATAATTAATCTTGATAAATATATAGATCAACATCAATCTTTTTCTCATATCCTCTCTCAATGCCCAGCATGTGATTTTAATTACCTAATAATGATAATAAACAACTAGATGTACAGATGTTGATCTAGATAATTTATTTTAATTAGAAAATCTCATGAGCTAGCTAGGCATGAAGATTAACACAATTTGGTCATTAAGAGCCAAATAGCTCCATCTTTATTTGTTTTATTTTATCGTATGTTTTGGTTTAATTGGGATATGCACTAAGTTTTAAGAGTATTAAGATTTTTTGATCTGGTAATTTTAAGATATATATATAGAGAGAGAGTATATTAAAAGTACTTTTTGTGTTTTGTTATTTTAAATATGTCATGACAACATTCTGATAAGAGTCATCTCACGGGCGGCTCTACATCTTTCAGAAAAAAAAAAGCAATTGCCTTAGGCCCCAAAATTTGAGGGCCCTCATTTTTTAAAAAAAAATAATAGGTTATAAGTATTTTTTTTTAAAAATATCGAGTATTACTTGTAGAAAATAAAAACTTTTCAAAAAAAAACAAAGTAGTAATAGTTGTTCGACAAATTATGATTACTATATCTCGAGAAAGATTAAATAATTGGCTATAATAACCTTCATAAAAAATATATATTTAAATTTAAGGCCTCCATTCGAATTTGACTTTAGGCCACTGATTTTTTAGAGCCGCCCCTGAGTCAAGGTAAGGTGAGGATATTTTTCATAAGAATACAACAGGAATATTAGAGTGTTATGTTAAATATGAAAAAATGATATTCTCTTTTAATTAAAGATACTAAAATGAAAAGATATTTATATACATCGAAATACGGAGGAAGTACTTTTTTAAAACTCTTTTTTATCTGGCTAGATACAGAATTGTATTTGGCATTTTTAAAATGTACAAAACAGATTATTATTTTTTTGTCTATATCGTGATGGAGTGAAAATGGGATTTCTTTTTAAGCAGAAGAAAGAAGTTAAAACAGAAAAATTAAAGAAAATGGAAAGAGCAGACGTTCGTTGCGTGTGTTTGAGATTCGACATAGAAGAGTATATATATTAAATAAATTGTATACACTTTCTGCGCCAAACATGTTATTAATGATCATGTTAAAGTGTAAAATTAACCTTGTTTTAGCCTGTCAAATGGTAAAATTGTTTAAGTGTGTCCGGTAGGTTATGGTCTTATATGAAAATAATTACAAATATATGTATTAGAATAGAGTATGGTTTACTATTCACTCGACTTTGCATGAATACGAGGATGATTTGTGCATTAGCTTCCCTTTTTTCTAATAGAAATATCATTATTGCGGAAAATGACCATTTTTGCATGTTTCACGCTGCATTTAAACAATTCTTCCCTTTTCCTTTTATTGCATTTTATAAGTACTAATATTGCTCACTAATTTTCCATTAACAATAAAATATAGTTTCTTGAAAAATCATTAATTAGAACTTTTTTTCTTTTTTGTTGACGTACTTCAAGAAGAATGATCATATATGAATATAACACTAATTGAAAGGACATCATCAGTTTGAAAACAAATGTATATTATATATTCAAAATCATATGAATTCATATTTAAAATTAGGCACAAACTACATCGTATGAACACCTTTTGGTGGGAGGGGGAATAGTGATCGCCCTTTTGAAGATATTGTAATAGTTTCTTTTGCTTTTCTTGCTACCAAATCAAAGTATAGTTCCAAAAGACATAAAGAATGTTTAAGAAATTAAAAAGGAGCCATCTCCAATTTAAATGTTCAAATGTATAACTTATAAGCAGAAAACTATGTTTTTCAAAAATAAAACATACGTAAGCTTTCATGATTCAATTAGAATCAAAAGGTTCGGTTATTTTATGAGTAAACTAACTAGACTCTCGTTTTATTTTATGTAAATTTATTTAACTGAACAAAATAAAAATCAAATACTAAAGAAACTTCTTATCTTAAACATATTAAAATTAAAAATATATTGTATTATTTACAAAATTTTAAAAGATCACTCATTTTATTTTAATATACTAAAAAAGAAATAAATCATGTCAATTTAACGACGAAATATGTATTTTCTCATTATACGAGAAGTTCTCGAGCATTACCTACAATGACAAAATTTGGTCTGAAAACATATTTTATAAGTATTAATTAACCGTTACAAAAATATATATTCCGTTACTCTCTTTTTTCAATACGTCATAATCATATACTATATACAAATGAAGGCAGTGAAATAAAACGTAGCAGGACAGTAGTAGCAAATAGCAATGACAATACATACTCCCTGTCCACTTTTAATTGTCATGTTACGCTTTTTGAAAGTTAATTTGACTAATTTTTAAAGTTAAATTAGATTACATTAATTTGATATTTTAAACAAAAAATTTAGATATTCAAAAACTATATGAAAAGCACTATAAATTACTACAATTTTTTGCATATCAATATGATGAAAAAATACGTCCTAAAATGTTAATCAAAGATCTTATAGTTTAATTCTGAAAAAGGAAATTACGACAAATAAAAGTGGACGGAGCGAGTATATATAATTGATCATATATAATTCATAAACAACAATTAATGTAGTGATGAGAACACTAATACAAAATCATATATCCACGATTCAGTGAACATGTAAAAGTTTCTTTCAAATTTCAATATTCTAATTAGCTGAATATAATTAAAATAAGTACTGTAATTAACGTGACGTTGAAACAATATTAACCTGCCAAACTCTAATTTCCCCATCTAAACTACCACTAAACACAGAAAGAATCCCATCATTATTATTATTATTTCCATTTTCATCTTCATCCCATGCTGCTGTAATTGACTTCACTGGTTTACAATGTCCTTCAAGAACTATAGAACAAAAATATCCACATTCATTATTATTATTATTAGTACTATTCTTTTCCCAAATCCTCACGCTTCTATCAGACGATCCACTTATTAAAACGCCATCGAAATAATTCAAACACAAAATCGCACCGTTATGCCCTTTTAATAAACACGTAGCCAACATATAATCAACACAAACTTCCTCTTTTTCCCATACTACAATGTTTTCATCGAATCCTCCTGAAAATAAAATCGTTCCGTCGTTATTCAAAGACATCGCGTTCACTGATGACTTATGTTTTCTCAATGTTGTAACCAAACTATGCTTTTTTTTTTCTCTACGCCAAACTTTTATTTCCCCGTTCGCTGAAGCGGTATAAACGACGCCGTTTTGAGAAACAACAACAGCGTTAATAGCATCAACGTGACCTAAAACGGATTCCAAGCAAGAAAAATCGGACATTTTCCAAATTTTGAGGGTTTTATCCCATGAAACTGAATACATTAATCCATCATTAATAGCTAATCCTGAAACAGTATCTGCATGTTGGATCCATAATTTTTGCTTGTGACGTCTAATTTGGACGTAATTTTTTGGCAAAATGCCACGTAGGATACGATCTTTTAACTTCGGAAGCGTTGAGAGTAGATGATGATGATGATGTTTTTTTGAGGAGGGTTTGAATTGCCAAATCCTAATTTTGCAATCTTGATGAGCTGTGAGGATTTTTGTTTTGGTAAAGGCAATTGATTTCACTAAACCAAAAGATGAACTAGTGAACGTGTCGATAAGTTCATAAGTTTTTAAATCGATCGCTACGATTTCGTTGAGAGATGCAGCGTATAAAATGTTGTTGTGAATGGCTAGATTTGAAATTTGTGGGGTTAAGGTTTTGAAAGTGGCTATGCAATAAGAATTGGGAGAAATATTAACAAAGGTGTCAATACTGCAATTAGAGCTAGTATTTTCTTCATATGTTGTTGAAGTAGTGCTTTGTTTTTCTGAATTTGAATCTTCATAATAATGGCTATTATTGCAAAACCATGTTGACACCTCCATTTTCTCTCTCTCTCTCTCAATTATATGAATGGAGAAGTGTTTGGTTTAATGGGGGTATTTGAAGGATGAAGAAAACAGTAATGTGGAATAAAAAATGCATGCAAAAGGACAAAGGGAATTAAAATTGACGTTTGGCTTTTAATTTGGTGTTAAATAATATGTTATGTCAGAAATCAAATCGTGACTTTATAGTGGAGCAATATTAATCATGTTAAAGTGAGTTGGTTGGTCCAAGTGTTGTTCAATGAAAATTTTCACATTTTTTTAATTTACTAAGAAAAACCTAGTCTAATATAATGCTATTATTGCCTATAGGCTATAGCTAAGGTCGCCGCTCTATTGTTTAATCTCTTAACAAATAATACGTTATTATTATGTATGTATGTAGCTACTATAGTCAATTTGATTATTGGTTTGAATATGTTTAAGTTATTAACTTTTGTGTATTAATAGTATAGTATAGTAACCAACAAGGATTGTGGTGGAACGGTAAGTACTCTTTCATCCTTAATCAAGAAGTCTCAGATTTGAGTCTCCTTGGGTACAGAGTCACTTTTGTTAGAGATCAAGGTTACATACAACATATACAAATAATTATGTAGAGTAATGTATAGGTACACTGGTCTTATATATTGACAGATCTGATTTTACAACACCTAATTTAATTTATTACCGTATATCTTCAACGCAGAATATAAATTTATGTATATTCACTAAGATTATGATAAATTTTTCAGTATGACCATATATAAAAAAAAATCAAATATTATATATAAATTCAATGCTAAAAATCTTAATTAATTAAATCTGTCGATTTTAAAAATCTCGATCCATATTTGAATATTGTAAGTTATATTGTCGTGTAAAAGTTATATAAAATGTCACAGTTGATTGAGTATTACTTGAAATTTTACATTATTGATAATTGAGTGTTCACTTTCTTACTTTGTAATCAGAGGCGAAGTCAGAATAAAGAGTTTGAAAATTCTAAATTTCGTTAATAATCGTCATTCAATTTTGTTGGGGTTCACAAATTTCTCCTCGAACAAGAATAACAAAAAGTAATAGCAAAATTATTTTTAGAAAAAAGAGTGAAAGAGCTAGGAAGGGAGCCTTGAGTGAGAGTCAATATAGGGATACTTCATAGACACTTAAAAGAAAGAAAAACAAATAAATCATGAAATGTCTGTTATTAATTAAATAAACTATATAGTGTTAATTAATGTATGAAAAAAGAACAAAGATCGTCTTAAAAGAGGCATCTGGCAGTGATATGCTGCAGAATTAAAAATTAAAAATTAAAATAATTAATAAGGAATAGCTTTTTTGTAGCGCACGTGCTGTGTTTAGTGGAAACAATGGAATTTGTCTCATAATGCTCATCAATTATTGAGTGCTTACACTTTATCGAAAACAATTTCAGTACGTATATTATCGTTAGATGAGATTTGTTCAAAAAGATACTGCACGTCTTTGGTCGGCGGATATTTTTTCTGTTGACACTAAACTGTAAATTAAAGTCAAATCAGAGATTAATTTTTCTTCCGTAAGGTGACTCTGTATGTCAATTAATTACTTAATTAATGTCAAACACATTTTGAACTTTGAAGCTAATAGAAGGAGGACATGCGCCCTTACATCATTTGACAAACAAAAAGAAGACCATTAACAACTTTCGGTTCTACAAACATAATCATTTGTTAAGAATTTAAACTTGTACAACTTTGACTTAAAAAATGTGTTGTTAGTTGAAAAATATTCTTATTAAGTGAATCTTTTTTCTTGTGTTTACAAGACACCTGAAAATGGTGTTTTAATCTCATCTTGGTCTCAAATTTACGTCTCAAAAATATGAAAAGAGATCAAATAATAACAATGGAGAAATATTTTTTTTAAATTGCATTAAAGGAGGTCTACTAACCACAACTTGTGGTGTGATCAATAGGTCATAACTACACCTTCATTTTCATATTACTTGACTCATGTTGATCTGACTCACCTCTTAAGAAAATTTTAATTAGAGATATATTTTACTAAACTAACCTTATTAATGATATTTTCAAACTCTTACTGCTATTTTTATATAGTACTAAGGGTACTAGTATGGGAGAAAAGTAATAAAATTCTCTTAATTAGATAAAATAGGCAAGTAAAATGAAACACATCTATTTTTAGCGTAAGAGCCAAATAGAATGAAATAGAGAGAGAGTACATATTTAAGTATCTAAATAAACATTGATACTCATTAGATATCATTTTATGAGTTAATTTTACTAGGTATAGAGTATAAGAAAATAAATGGGGTTTAATGATTTTATGATCTTAAATGAAATTACGTATATTGTATCAAAATATCTTCAAATTATGTGGTCTTAAAATTTTCTGTAGAATTATGGAACTACTAAATATAAGAAGTGCTCATTCTTTTTATAATAGACGAGTAAAAGTAACACACATAAATTGAAAAAGAAGAAATATAAAATTTGAGGAGTCGTCTATGTATTTATCAAAGAATAAAACATCGATTATGCATTGATATGCAGAAAAATGAAAATGAAAAATACATGTCATTCTTTAGTGTTATTGGGCCTTCTTTATCTTTTGGGCTAAACTCATCGGGAGTTATAAACTAGTCCAATGGAACGCGGCCCATGAGTGTCTTAGCCCACAAGTTGGGATTTGTGTCATTTTGTTCATCTACAAAAATGAGGAAATGGGTAAATTGTTGTACAAACGAATTAGGGAAAATTACGTGGAAAGACCATCCTTAAGACTTAACTATATAAATAATAGTACTTTTTCAGTATTACAAATATGAAAGTATTTTTTACATATATAGCAGTTTAAAGAAGTTGAAAAGATAATAATAATTATTATTAATATATATAGATATATTAATTATCAATATATATTAAAGGTAATATTAAATAAAAAAGAGTACGGTTGGTCATACTATTTGGGTAGTTATCAAAGTTTCTATCTCTTATGATAGAAACTTACTTTACCGTTTTTTCACATACTTCAGGCAGGAATAGTATTCAATGTTGTGAGTTTCATTCAATTATTTTTGTACGTTGTTTGCGGTAAGCTTCATCTTCGATAATAATTGATGTACATTGTTTCTTTTTGTACACAGTAGTTTAAAAATAGCGAAGGAAGATTCATCATCTGAAATGGAATTACACGATGAATTTGTTGAGATGGTAACACCAGTTGGTGAGCCTAACTTTCGTTTGTTGTCTCCAACACTTGTGTCTCATTCAAACTGTTGTAACATCCAAAGTGTTAGCGTTTTGCCATTACCGACAGTTGATCATAGTGTTGTTGATCGACGAAATGAGGAGAGGTCAAAGGAGTACCTGAGAAGGAGAAAGTTAGAGGAGATAAAAAAAAGGAAAATCTATTGCATTTGATCATGAAGATCAAGATCGGAGTGTCAACGTCAAAAGGAGAAAATTTATTGAAGTTGCATCACAAAAATCTAAATTGAAGGTATTGTATTCATGAGACTTAGGCGTAGCAAAGTATTTTGTAGTTTAAATTTTTTTTTATTAAATTTTGAGGCTTGTTTAGTAATATTCACCAACGAGTGTATGTTCCTTTAATATGGGTGAATTGTCTTTATGCACAAATAATTCTTTTACGTGCATGTGTTTCATTAGTTGAAGTTCATATATTACCTTGTCGAACTTGAACGCTTAACTTTGAACTAAAAATTCTCCTTGATGGCAATGTGATTTACAACATCTTGGAGTATCTCCTTTTTCATATGCAACTGACCTTCTTTAATGTATTTATGAAATCTGTTGTCAATTAAACCATCTTCGTCAATTTCTATTTCATCACGGGAGTAGTTTTCATGTATTGGCATAAGTGATTGAGTGAGTTCAACACGTTGTACCAATTGCATATCCTGGCTAGAATTTGAAGTTGAATTGTTAGGAATCAAATTTGACAAAATTTAGTCACAATTTTTCTCCTTCAATGTTATACACAGAGGAAAATCAGTGAAGCAACTTTTTCTCTTCAAATCCAAGTATCATCTCAAACTCCTATCGTTGTATATCTTCATTGGAGTATAATTTTGCTTCACGGAATATTTAATTTCAACTGTATCCATAGAAGCATAAATACCAAGTATCTTCTTTATTTCATCAAGAATGGTATCCAAATTCGAACTCTCTTTTAGTGTCAAGCCATCAACTATGAAATTGTGTTCATATCCCATTCACCGATGTGTTGAACCAAAATTACAATTTCTTCTTCCATGACAGAAATTTAGATTGGTTAATACGAGTATTTTTCAGTTTGAGAAATAAAAAAAATCTCGTACGTTCGCTTTATATGTAGAAGGAAGAGATCATTGATGTATTAGAATTCTTATAGATAAAAGGTAGTTATTGTTAGCATAAATAAAGGAACTGTAAAGTTTGTGGTACCTTGAATCTCTACTTTATCTTACCCCTGATCTATTCAGAATGTAAAAAGGTTATAGAAGTAAATATTAAATATGTCATAATTGTTATTCACTGAATAAGGCCATATATATGTAATTATTTATTAAAAAGTGTCTACTTATGTTTTTTCCCCGAATTATATGAGATATAGGACTATAGTTAAGATTAATTTAGGTGGTTGTTTTATTGGTTGATGTTAGTGAATGTCAAACTAGCATAATGGATTGGTAGCTCATATGGTGGTAATTGCTATAGTTAAGATTAATTTAGGTGGTTGTTTTATTGGTTGATGTTAGTGAATGTCAAACTAGCATAATGGATTGGTAGCTCATATGGTGGTAATTGGCGGCGACAATTGATAACTAAATGTTCATATATGTAGATGATAGTGATAGTTAATGATGGTAATGACGACTGGTGACTGATTGTGATGATTGGGAATATATAGTGATTGTCGATAATAACTGACAAATTTGTGATAATAATAGTTGGTTGTGATGGATGATAACTGTAAATGGTATTATGTTGTGTGGAGGCTTGGCGATTATGGTTGAAGATGATGGTTAAGGGTGGTGAGTAGAGGTAATTACTAATAGTGGACGATATCAGCACAGTTAACGGTGAAAGTAAATGGAGTAATGATAAAATTTTGTTTTTGTAGAATTTTTTGAATATTACATCATCTTACTAACTGAGATCTGAATGATCGATTAAGATGGAGAACTTCATTAAAATGTTGGGTATTAGGAAAGGGGTCGTTTGTTTTGTTATATTAGGGGTGGTTAAATTTTTTCCTCTATTAACAAATTAGTCCCGTCCTTCTCATATGATATCTCACCCCTTATTCCTCTACACGCCTAGTTTATTTAAACAATTTCATATTGCTTTATTTTGAACTTCACAGCTAACCTTTTGTCTCATATATAGTCTTATTAAATTTGAGATACCTACTCCTTAATTTAATTTGATATATATATAAAAGATGTGTTTTATTCAATTATTACATGTTAATTCATTAATCATACAAAGCATTATCACAAGAGTCTAATTCCATAGTTAGTCTACTATTAATTATTAATATTAGAAAACTCTTTATTCAATTCTACTCATATTGGTGACTTTCAACTACTTGTGATGAGCTTGTTATGGACTAGCTAGCTCTGAGGCATGAATAGACACAAACATCTTAATATTGTATTATTTAAGTATTTGCATATTATGTGTAATATCATCATAGATTATATTATAAATTAACTTTATGATGGTTATAGAATATCTAGTTCTTTACAATTCTGATTTTTTTTTATGGTTATTAGTTAGTAAAGATTCGTTACCTCAATAGAATAAATAAGGTATAAAATAGCTCCCCTTGTTTTGTCACTTGTCCCAATTGAGATTTTTTTATTTTTTTAAATTATTAATAAAAGACCTTTAGATATACTGCTAGTGTCTAGTGGTATAAATTTGCCCCAAAAAAAGGAAAAGAAAAGAAGAGACTTCTCATCTTGAGATGTAGTCATGTAGAATATAATCTCGATTCTCGATAGAGTCATTTCACTCGATTTAGAAATTATTTAAGTTGATAGTTGTTACTTTAAAATGTTGAGTTTTTTTGTTCACCCTGCTTCCCTCCTATTGGCTTTAAAATGTTGAGTTTTTTTGGTCACCCAGCTTCCCTCCTATTGGCTTTCCATCTCCTTATTTTGATGGAATATATGTACTCAATATTCGAACTTAAAGTGAGAACTAAAAATAAAAAAATAAAAATAGTACTCGTGAAAATAAGCTTAGGATAGTGTAGACATTGAAATTTTGTGGGACTCTACAACTCTACAAGACGTATTTAATTCGAATTAGGACTCTAGAAGTGTTCAGTTTCAATTAGAATTCTTGGAGACTACTCAACCCTAAACCCTAGTTTATGCAAATTCCCTTAAAGGCATCTCAAATATCCCATAAACTCTTGGGTATTTTTAAAGATCAAGATCTCGAATATTCCGTAAATTGATGGAATATTCATATAGAAGTCAAATCTAAAACATCCTAGTTCGAGAAATACGCCACTAACGGCTTTCGAATTATGGATAAATCTTAGGAGAGTAGAATCAAGGGAGAAACAGAATTGTACCCTCAATCTTTATCAATAAAGTTATGATTCTTCTTATTTTATTGTGATTACAATTTATTTTCGGTCACTTTAAAATTTGTTGCAAACATATAGTTTCCTTATGAATTAACAATGTAGGCAAGTTAATCATATATTGTATTATATGTATCAGTTTAAACCCAAATAAATGAGACAAAAAAAATATAGTTATTCGAGCATTTCAAAAACTAAAAAGCTATACGAGAAATTCCTTATATCATTCATTCGACTTCATATATGACAAATATAGAACGCGAAAATTGAAAAAGACAATTCTCAATACATGGGTAGACATGTGTGGACTAGATGGAGTCATAGTTCATCAACATCGAAGAAAGTGTCCAAAAATTGGGCAACATATATACTACATTCTTATAACATATCAATATTGGTCGTGGTAAAATGGTTGAGATTTCTTTTATCCTTAATCAGAGATTTTGAATTCAAATTCTGAATATAGAAAAAAAAAGTTGTTGAAAGCGCATCCCTCAAATAATGAACCATAAATGCTCAAATTTTGAAGTAGCCATACTCTAATACAGATATCAGATACCGAATGATAAAGGAAACAAAATAAACAAAAACATTCTTATAAGATGGTATATATGGTCCTCATGTGGGTAGGGTTGAGATTTGTGTCCTAATTTAGTTTTTAGGGTTGTTTGAAGGGAGGGCAATGTGGGGACCAAGGAAAGGGTAGATGTGATTTGATTTTGGACCATAGGAGAGAGAGACTTATCAGAAATTTAAGATGTGTAACATGTAAATTACATGGCAAAGTCACAATGAACAAATGCATAGAATGGGGTGACCTTCTGCCCCCCTCAAGGCCCCCAACTTTTTTTGTCAATCCCCACCTCCTAGCTGGATACTTGGAAATACCACCTAACCCTTTGATTCATCCAATCATTTCTTTATTTCTCATCTCGGATTCGATATTTATTTAGAATTGTCCGACTTATAATCTAGATTTCACATCGCGTAAAGTCTATCTTTTAGAGTAATGTGTTCTATATATAGTCGAGTTTCTTCATAGAGCTTCACAAGTTTTCTGAGCTAATTTTATCATTCGTGAAATAGAGAAATACTTATTATTATTATATCATAATCTTTAACGGTGATTTTCCCAATAATTGACTATTAGCTTCTCGCCGATATTCTTGTAGTGTAGATCTCTAGGATTAACATTTGAAAACTCCCACATTAGCTTAATAACTACTATTATTTTTTGGTTTTGTTATATATTTTAATGAAAGTATTGACTATAATTAAGTTCAATTACTATCATGAATATAATTGCATTTTATATATGAAGAGCTTCAAAATGTGTACGTACACAAATATTTGATTTAACCTAAATATATTTGATATTACATCCACGCATCCTCAAAACCTTGCAGAATCAAAGGGAACTAACTCTTGTCATATTGCAAATGGACTTTGAATTATTATAATAGTCATTATCAAATAAGCAAATAATAATTCTTCTTTTAAAAGAAGAAAAAAGAAATATTATTTGTAGATAAGTTTGAAACGACTAAGTGGAAGTGAGAAGAGAAGGAAAAGATATGATTAAAATTTGACAACCCCATTCTGCTCGTGAAACAACCTAATGATTTATAATTATTTTTCATTTATATATTATTTCCTTTGGAAAGAGAAGAATTGCATTAAGCATCTATGTTGTTTGATTTCCGGAGTAAATTATTTTGGGATTGTAATTCTTAGATTGACTTAATCTACATGAAGGGTGCCGAGTGGAATAAACTATTATCAAGTTGAATAAAATAAGATTGATATCTCAAGATTAAAGTTGAAATAAATTTTATATTTTCGTGATCTTTAAAAATGCTTGAAAAATGATCAATTAAACAAGTTGCATACTCAGCATAAGTAACATTTTAAGTATATTGTCTCCTCTCCACACACCCAACCCCACCAATCCTCACCTCTTGACCATTCTACCCCGCCACTCTCGAAACCCCACTCTTCATTCCCATCTGCTTCCATAACATTTTACTAAAATAACATATAAATACAAATAAAATACTCCGATATTTTTTATTTATCAAATATTAAAAATAAATAAATAATTCACTTATTTTTCGCCGGACGAAACACACAGGTGAAAAAAAGAGTAACGAATTGTTGGTCTCCAACAAGAAGTAAAAGAGGAAAAAACGTAGGTGTGCAAATTGCAATTTGCAGCAACGCAAAAGTTCTTAAAGTGAAGCGACTGGACAATATGCCGACACGTGTACAGCAAAAAACCCCAACGTCCGGTGTTCCGTCTTCATCAATCTATTTTTGGCAAATTTTACACTTTTAATCCTTCAAATATTCACAAACTCAAATACTATGATAATTAAATTATCACCTTTGATCCATCTGTTCATAAAAATTGTTTAAATATAACATATTTTATATAAAGGCATGAAATCAATCTGTAATAATAAGGAGACCAAAAACGTAAAATTTTTCATAAATTTTGATTTGTTTTTTATATAATACAATTTTTGACGATTAGGCAGTATAAGTAATTACATTAAAAGTCAAGAAAAGGGGGAAGGTTGAAAGTGAAGACATGTGTTTAAGCATCATTACTAATCCACTGTAAGAATCCAATGAATGTAATTATTATAAAGTTTATTTCAAATAGTCTCTCCCTTTTTTAGTTTTCCACTTTTTAATAGCATTGAAAAATAGGCTACTATATCAAGTTTTATTCATAATATAGTTATTCTAAACTATTCACTCAGAAATTTCTTTTTTATTATAAATAAATATAGTTACATAAAAACATTGCAATGTCTTCTTTTATTAGTTAAAAAAATAATTTAAAAAAAGAAGAAGAGAATCTTCATTTTTGAACAAGAAAAGTGAGTTTCCTTATTACTTTTTGCTTTAATATTTTCTTTTTGGTGGCTCTTTGAAAAGTCCATTGGAAACTTTGGAGCCAAAATTGAGAACACAAAGCCGCAATTCATTCTGCAAGAATTCAAAAAAACGGAGTTTTAAGTGAAAGCATTGTCTATTTTTATATTTTTTTTTGATTGATATCTATTTTAGAGTTTGGTTAATTTAAATTCACGTTAGAATGTCTTATATTGAAAGATGAAGTATTATTAAAGATAATTTAAAATTTAAGATATCTAATTAAAGATGAAAGAGTAAGTATCACAACACCATAACCTCGATGCATTTTTTAAACTATCGAATCAATCAAGAATATTTCTAGGTAAAGTTTTTTGGAAGGTGAGATTCATAATCCCAAAAGTAAGATATGTAACTTACATGCTATTACATATATAAAAATATTATTGATGTAAAAAATATTTAATGTGATATATAACTCAAACTTCGAGTCTCATCATCCATTTTTTTAATTCACTACATAAATAATATTTATTTTACTTTTTTTTATTAAGTATAATATTATTTTCAATTCATTTTTTCAACAATTGAGACGACTTATAGTAATAATTAAGAGTAGTATAGCAAAACTACTTCCTCCATTATTTCTACATGTCCATTATATTAAAATTAGACATTGACTTTTACTTTTTAATTTAAAAAATCAAGAATAATGTACTGTTTTTATCATTACTATTAAGTACAAGTTATTTCTAATTCACTTTTCATCGATGCAATAAAACTGTAAAATCATTATTTCATTTATTGCTTCTTATATGATGTAGGAAGTTAATAAATATGGATGAATGCAGCATCATTTTATTTGTTGCTTTTTAAAAGAATGTCTCAAATCAAACATAGGAATAGTAAGGATAAAGTTTATTTCCCACACGATGTTCTGTATCTTTACTAAAGCCTAATTAATCCAGATTTTCATTACAAGGTTAGTTTCTGGGCGAAGCCTCTCAACAAGCTCAATTCTTAACGCTCAAATCTTAAACCTCTAATTAAAGATGGAACAAACTCAAAACACTTGCTAGTTGTCAGCCATTCTTTTTTAGTGATGATCAGCCATTATTATAATGAAGAAGAGTAAGCAGAAAACCATAGTAATAGCTCAAAATTAGTACTACTAAAAAGTAAGCAGGGCACATGTGGCCATTGTGTAATGAATAGTTTACATCACAGCTGGGTCACTCCTTTCACTTTTCTTCATAATAATAATTTTATCTCTTCTTCCCCAAGCCCTTCCCTTTCCCTGCAAACAAAGGCCCCCCCACACACACCCTACTCTTCTCACAGACACACATCAATCAAACACATTGCCATCTTCTACAGCAAGCAAATGTCCTATTCCTCTTTCATTCCAATTAACACACTCTAACTACCATTTTTTCATTTGCAAAATATGGGTGGGGTAACCTCGTCCATGGCGGCGAAGTTGGCTTTCTTCCCACCTAATCCGCCTTCTTACAGGGTTGTTACTGATCAACTTACTGGTTTGTTGCTGCTTGATACTTTTCCTCACCGTGAAAACGTTGACGTTTTGAAGTTCCCTACTCGACGGGGAACGGAGATCCTCGCCATTTATATTCGTTACCCTATGGCTACTACCACTTTACTTTACTCTCACGGAAATGCTGCTGATATTGGGCAGATGTATGAGCTTTTCATTCAGCTTAGCATCCATCTTAAAGTCAATCTCATGGGGTATTTATTCTCTTCTCTCTATTTGGATTTTGGGCAGTTTCAGTTGCCAAACAGAAAATTAAGTTAACTTAGAATGCTACAGTAAAACAAACTATTCCTTGGGTCTACTATCTGATAATTGCTCCTCTGGAGGTGCAATATCAAGATTGAACCTTTTTCTCTTAGGCTGGTGACGCTAATTGTTAATGCTAATGGATGTTTTCAGATTTGATTCAGCAATTAAACCAGTGTTTATCCAAAACTTTTTTGTTTTTTTATCATTTGAGCACTTGGTCTTTGAGCTATGTGAATTTTTGGTTGTTGGGAGTTGACAAATTTCGAAGACTTGATCTTTAATTGAATCTTTTACTATGTGATCTCATGCTTTAATTTCATGATGCATATTAAATTTAACCCTATATGGTTCTTTTGAGTTTTTTTTCCTTATTTATTTAACCATCATTTAGCAAAGGCCTTTACTTTTCCCCTTCCCCACTTATCTATGTGAAATTCAAATATCTTAAAGGTGATCTCTTCGTTTCTTCTGAATTTTATGCTGTTGATCGTATTAGATCTAAGGATTTACGGGTCCAGGATGGTAACCAAGATGGTGTTTGCAAAGATGACTTTTAACAACTTCGAAAAAGCAAAGTGTTGGAGCTAAACTGCTAACTGAATAACCTAGTGAAATGCAATTAGAGGTAGAAATCGACATTGACTTCCTCATTTGAAGGATTTGAAAAGGGAAAGATACGAGAAATACCAACTTCCGTAAATGTAAAGGTGGCATAAAGAACAACGAGGCTGATGTCTCATGTAATGGATTTAAGGTAATTCCAATATACCAGTACAATGTATGCGAATAAGCAGCTAAATGTGGTGAAATCACTACCTTTGGTACTAAGAAGCTATATGACCTTCAACTACAGATTGATTAAAGGTTGATGTACATATGTGGAGTTCCATTCCATTTTCTGAATAATTCCATAGATATGGGGGCAGTTGTACTTTGTAAAGTCATGAAATTTAGAATGCGGAGATACAGCCAAAATTTCCTTGGCAAGGAATAAACATAATGCATAGTGGTAAAGGATGATTTCTTATGAATTTGATGTGTAGTTTCCAGGGATCCTATTTTGCCAATACCTTAGTTTTGACTTTTGAGATATGTACACTGAATCTTCATGAACTTGAAAGATTAATAACTTAAAAGGAGCCCTATATACTACTTTGAGAGGATAAATGTCCTTTTCTTCCTCTGCGTACTATGAGAAAAAAAAGAAGGAAGGAAATATATGGAATTATCCACTTTAATCTCGAGTAGAGTTCACTTTGACAACAACAGGATTTGCTTGACTAGGATCTCTGATGGAAATGTTGGTATTGATTAATTTTAGAAAAAGAAACATAAATTCAGAATAATGGGATTCCTTGGTGGTTTTTTGTTTTCTAATTATGTGTTCTGTAGAGGTTGAGAACCTCTTGAGATTGCTATAATCGTTTTTATTTTTCATCTTAGGAAAGAGGTTTATGATGCAACATGCCTTAAATAGGCATATATGACTGGGAGAGAAGCAAGAATTGATTATGTTTGATGATAAGCTTTTCCTTTCAGCATTGGTCTTGCTGTAGTAAATAATCGATTCTGTTTGGCTTGGTTTGACAACTTCAATTGAGAGATACTGAGGGTTTAGTGTAGATTGATTGCTCTCCCTTGGAACCTACCCTATTAAAGGTCATCTAGAAAGTTTGGTCACAAATGTATGAAAGCAAGCTTCTATTGGAGTAATCAAACTTCCCTCTTTTCTGTTCTGCTCATAATACCTTTACAGAACTCGTGAAAAATCAATCCTGTTCTAGGATATTTCATTTGACAGAATGGGGTATGTTGACCTACGTGTCTTTTAAAGATAGGCCCTCTCACGACCACCACAAAATTTTTGGTGAATCCCGGTATGTGCCCCTTACAAGCATGTCCCATTGGGTATAATTTCCCAACATTTTCACATTATTTTGGGTTCTGTGAAGTTTACTTTCTTAATCTTGTGTCATCTTTTTAAAAAGAAAAAATATTTATTAGTAATGAGTATGCTGATGTTAGTTCAAGTTTCTACCAACAGATAACAATTTCAGTAAGTAAAACTTAGAGGTACCCGAGATGTTTGATCCATTTGCTAGTTCATGATTTTGAACTCAAACAAGTTTCATCTTTTCTGTTCAAACATTTCCCAGTTCAGGGATCTGGCATGTATTCTGTCCGAGTTCCTCCTAGGATCTAGCACAATTAAATAAGATTAATCGTTCTCTTCATTGAGCTAATGAATTAATCAGAAGATAGCTTAGGTATATATCTCCTTATGAATTCTTTGTTTTGTGTTTTTAATGATGTAGGTATGACTACTCTGGCTATGGACAGTCATCTGGCAAGGTAATTGGCAATAGAATTTTCCTGGAATACTTGAGGTAGTCTCTGCATTAAGTGCTCAAGTGCATGAATTGAATTTGATCTCCAAATGCTTTATGCAGCCAAGTGAGCAGAACACTTACGCAGATATTGAAGCTGCATACAAGTGTCTTGAAGAGAGTTATGGCGCAAAGCAGGAAGATATAATCCTTTATGGACAATCTGTTGGAAGTGGTCCTACCGCGGACCTTGCTGCTCGTTTGCCTCGACTTAGAGCAGTTATTTTGCATAGTCCAATCCTGTCAGGCTTAAGGGTCATGTATCCTGTCAAACGCACATATTGGTTTGACATCTATAAGGTAAAATAGCTGCAATTGATCTAGTCAACTCTTTCATATTATAGCTGTAAGATTCACCTTCCTGTGCCTGGTAAATTATTTTGTGTTTGTTATTTGTTATAAAATAGTACGCATTAAAAATCCGTCGCTGAACTTGAATTACTTTTTGCGCTGTGCAGAACATTGACAAGATCCCATTGGTTAAATGTCCTGTCCTGATCATTCATGTAAGTATAAACTTCGTCATGTACTCACCAGTTTTCTATAGTTAATTGTGTGGCCTCCTGTGGTAGCAATAAATGAGCTTCTTGAATTAATTAACTAGCAAAATATTGATAGATAATGCAAAACATGCACGGTGAGGCTCTGTGTGATGGGACATTATGGTAGTTTACTAGGAAGAAACTGAGCCTGAAGGACCGTGTTTAACACATTCAAGAGGGAAACAAGAGGTTTTAACAGGAAATAATAAATGGACAGTCAGGCCAGTACATTACTGGAGTTGCATGCAATGGTTTTTAACTTTTTATACTTCAACCCCGCCAAACCTTTCCACTGGGATGGGAAAAAAGATACTAGTTAACAGGCCACATTTCTTATGAAGTGAAAAATGTTTATAGTTGAGCAGTTCAATCGATTAATTAACTAGGTGTCAGTCCCCAACTATTTGGGATTAGCTGTATGAATCCTCTATATCCATTCTACTCTATATAAGCTTTATATCATCGATTTGCCTACTCCCATTTATTTATTTTTCCCTTATTTGCATGTGTGTTGCTCAATAGCTTTACTTGTATGGTCA
Source organism: Solanum piurae (assembly GCA_029582685.1). NCBI lineage: Eukaryota > Viridiplantae > Streptophyta > Magnoliopsida > Solanales > Solanaceae > Solanum > Solanum piurae. Next base: position 17,975 of record JAJOOO010008550.1, on the reverse strand, counting down.
TTTAAAGTAATTAACTTCTGCAGTCTTTACATGAGTCTCTTCATGTTGTGCAGGGCACTTCTGATGAAGTTGTTGACTGCTCCCATGGGAAACAGCTATGGGAGCTATGCCAGGAAAAATATGAACCATTATGGCTCAAAGGGGGAACACATTGCGACTTAGAACTATACCCCGAATACATTAGACATCTGAAGAAGTTTGTATCTACAGTTGAAAAACCACCTTCTCAGAGAAACTTATCAAGAAAAAGTGTTGACAGGCCTGAACAATCACGGAAGAGTACAGACTGTTATGAAGGTCCAAGAAAAAGCACTGATCGGAGAGAGAAACCAAGAAAAAGCACTGATAAGCCGGAAAAGTTGAAAAATTATGAGTACAAGTATGCCAATGATGATAAGCTTTCGAAGTTAAGGATGTCGTTTGACCAAGTAGAGAGGTCTAGGAGGAGCGTGGAATTCTTTGAGAAGCCTCGAAGAAGCATTGACCAACAAATGGAAAAAGCACGAAAAAGTGTGGACTGGCTAGATAGAATAAGAGCTGGTTGATATATTGTAAATTTCATGTTCAAGTCAATTGTGGGGGAGTATAATAGTGCAACAACTTAACAATTAATTTATGGTTATCGAGTGTGATTTAGTTAATGTTCAACGGAGCATATCTGTTTTTTTTTTCTTTGTGCTTCTTCTTTCTGTTATGAAAAGAACAACTGAGAAATATAGCTTGGCATCTCATTACAGTTTTGAGTTTGATCAAGCCGCATTGCGGAATTTATTAGCAGTATATCTTCATGTTTAGGGGTTTTAAAGTTTTTGTCCCTAAATAGTAGTAGTAACAAGAAATTCTCAATTGTAGGCCTTTGCTTAATATTGTGGTTTTAACTTGCAACTAGCTAGTTGGGTAACTTATGGAACTAATTACTTTGTGTTGATGGAAGGACATTTACTCAAAGGAAAAAGATAATTATCGTCTTTGCCCGTGTATAAGTTGGGGGTAAAGTGATTTCTTCTCATCTGTTTAAGCTTTGGTAGGACGAGTTACCCAGTATTTGTGTTATTGGAAATAATCTGGTGCCTTGATGAAGTAGTCGAGAGAAATTGGGAGTGAAAGGTGTGTGTGATTTGGAGAGGAGGGTATTGCAGCCTTGCAGACACCATGCATTCCTTTACTGTCTTTTGGAATATTGCACTACTGATATCTGCAGAAATAAGTACTACACTTTGCACATGAATGTCTCAAATGATATGTTAACCTTTTGGAAGTACATCAAACATGTGAAACTGCCCAGAATTTCTACAGTATGTCTTTTGCTAGAAAAGGAGCAAGAACATCAATAATCATTGGATAAAGATGAATCTCTGTACCTTCTATCCTTTTGTACTAGCAGCTCTTCCTCAGTAAGTGTATGTTAAGAGTACTATAAATGAAGAAAACATTCACCAAACAGTTAAAAGTGTTTAAAACTTCATTTGCTTGTTGTTCTCATCTTATAAAGGTGGTTCATCTCAAGGTAATTTTCTTTTCTTTTCAATATGATACAAGAGCATATTGTTGTCGTCATAGCTAATACGAGAAATAAGTAAATATATTAAGCTTGTTTGGTTCTCACAATCTTCTTTCGAGTATTTCCATTTGATTATCTGATGAAACATGATTATGCTTCTACATGGTCTAATTCGTCATATAGTTTGTTCATTTCTTTTATGCTTTCATAAGATGGTATAGCTGTATTCTGTACAATTTAGGAAGCACTCAATGGCGTCTAAGGAGTTATTCCCGTATTTGCCACCACCTCCCAAAGAAATTCCCTCAGGTGTGGTTCCTATGAAAGCTGAACCAGGGAAAGGTTGCGGATCAGTTAGTGAGAGATTGATGCCAAACTTTAACCAGATGAACAGACCTCGTCCGGGGGTCAAGGGAAAGAAGATACATCTGCTGACAAATTATTTTAGAGTATGCTTTCAAGGTGGCATAAGCCAACTATATTCATACAATGTAAGTTCATTTTTTCTTGATTTGATTACTACGTGGAAGTTAAATTCACGGAGCTAAATATGACTCTTTTAACTCATGAAAGGTTAATGTCCTATATGAAAATGGGGACCCTGTAACTGGAAGCAACTTAATTAGAAAAGTGATTCATAAACTCTGGGAGATATACAGCTCCGAGTTAGGAGAGCAAGCATTTGCTTCTGATGGGCAACAGAGCTTGTTCACAACTAGTCTTTTACCACAGAAGAAGCTAGATTTCACAGTTGTACTTGATGCTGCAACATCAAAAAGGTATATGAAGTCTTTAAGCATTTCATTCGATCATAGAACGGGTAATATTTCATCTAGCATAATTTCTTTCTCTAATATTCTCTCTCTTTTTGCTTTTTGGGATGATTGGCTTCAACTTTAGGTGCAAGAAGGATGGCAACCTTAGTGGCGATGGAGACTTAAGTGAGGGTGATCAAAAGAGGCAGAAGATCATATCCCGTTTCAAAACTTTCAGAGTACAGATAAACTTTGTTTCCATCATCCCCTTTAAGACAATGCCTGATGGAAAGCATGGAGTAAAATCAGGAAATAATGAAGTTCTAATAGCATTAGACACCATTTTGCAACACTCTAATGCAAAAAGGTGCATACTGATCCATCAAAAGCTATTTCTAGCCATCAAAACACTCTTGACTTTCTTTCCCTCTTTTGGTCCTCGACAGGAACTGCCTTCTGCTCCGCCAATCGTACTTCCCCAACGAGATGAAGAACTTCATGGACTTGACTGGTGGTATCCTTGGATGCCGAGGTTTTCATTCGAGTTTCCAATCTGTTCAAGGTGGATTATATTTCAACCTTGGTAAGTTAATGCACTTCCCTTTGGGTCCTTGTATTTCTTTCGAAACATTTGGAACAGTTTTAGTGATGCTTTCTACCTAACTTGGACAGATACATCTACTACAACACTTATACAGCCAGGTCCACTAGTTAACTTTTTAATGGCCAACCAAAATGTGGAAACTCCCTTCAAAATCGACTGGACTAAGGTTGCCTCAGCTTTAAACACTCTCTTGGATTTGCTGTAACTGTGTGTAATTTTCTAGTTTCTACCTGCTGCAGGCAAAAATCTTGAAAAGTCTCAGAATTAAGCTATTACACTCCAATAGAGAACACAAAATCACTGGACTTAGCAACAGGACATGTAAAGAGGAGAAGTAAGCTCTCAGCTTCTAAATTGTTAGATTTATTTGTTCTAGTCTTTAATATCCTATAATTTGTTTCTCTTACCATTATGCTGTTTATTGAACAGGTTTCTTCTGCAGCTGAGGGGATCCAATAATCAAAATGACAATGTCCAGACTGTTGAGACAACTGTTTATGAATATTTTGTTAGGAGACGTGGAATAGAACTCGGTTATTCATCAAACTTGCCATGCATCAATGTGGGAAGCCAGCGCAAAGCCCAGTTCATTCCTGTTGAGGTGTGGTAGCTTTTATTTGCTTCTGTTTTTCTTCTTATCCCAGATTTTGAAAGACACTTGTTCTTGGAAAAATCATGTAATTTCTTGAATATTTCATTAGCTCTGTTCGTTGGTTCCCTTACAACGATTCAAAAAGGAATTATCCTTACATCAAAGATCCTTATTAGTGAACAAGTCGAGCCAAAAGCCGATAGAACTCATGAAGCATCTAAACGAGGTAGCTTCACATAATTTTTTTGACTGACCATACTTTCAGAATTTGGTTACACAATGCTGAAACATTTTTCTTGCCTTGATAGGAACTTAAAGCCAACGACTATAACACAGACCCCATGCTGCGCGCTTGTGGAATCTCAATTAATAAATCTTATACTGAAGTAGAGGGAAGAGTTATATCTCCTCCACAGGTAGTATATAGTGTGACATCTAACCCCTTTTTCAAAGTTATTACTATTATATTTATATTGACATCAGATAGTTCATAATGGCCTCACTTTTTAGTTGAGAATGGGAAACAAGGAAAATCTTGTTTCAAGATTTTCGCGCTGGAGCTTTAACGGCAAGGTGATGCACCACATTTTATCTAATGTGTTCATGTTCTGATTGAGGAGGACATCATTAACCTCTCCTGCAGAAGTTTGCAGATCCAAAAAGCATTGAATTTTGGGCTGTGGTGAACTTCTCTACTGGTCATGACATACGTGCTTTCTGCATTGAAATGGCGAAATTGGGTGCAATGAGGGGAATGGTGATATGACTGACTTCTTACAGATATTTGACACACATGCAAACCTTTCTACTTATTCACTCAATAGCCTATATATTCGTCTTTGTTGCAGCACATTCATCCACCATCATTTGTTTTCGAAGAGAACGCTAAGCATAAAAAGAAACCGGGATCTGTTCGAGTGGACAAGATGTTTGAACAAATAATTTCAAAATTTCGCAAGGATCCTCCTCGATTCCTTCTTTGCTTTCTTCCTGCAAAGTTTTCTAATTTATATGGTTGTAGAAATATATCCAGTCAGATATACTATTTTCACTTTATTGGTATTTGTATGACTCAATTATGGTTTTGACTGTCTTAGGTCCATGGAAGAAAAAGTGTCTTATGACCTTCGGAATTCGTAACCAGTGCATTGCAAAGAACAAAGTTGATGAAACTTATCTTGCTAATGTTATGTTAAAAACTAATACAAAAGTATGGGACACTAATCACTTCTTTACATATATGTTGATCACTTGTAAAAATTCTAAGTTTGGTTGTCCTGCAGCTTGGTGGTCTGAATTCTATGTTATCAGCTGAAGTTTCACAGACTATCCCCTTAATTTCTAAAGTTCCCACAATGATCTTAGCAATGGGCGTTACACATGCCCCTTCTTCACGGTCAGATTTACCCTCCGTTGCTGCAGTAAGTCCTATTATTGTAATAGTCTGGTTTGGTAAGGCTATTTTGCAGTCAAGTTTGCTGTAATTTGATAGTAATCTCTATATATTTGTGCATTAGGTGGTCGGTTCTAGACAGTGGCCGATGATTTCTTACTATAGAGCTTCTACCTGTATCCAACCACCAAAGACCGAAACTATACATTCTCTCTTAGACCAGTTTCAGATAGGGAGGACACAGGCATGATCAGGTAGGGATTCTTCCCTGCACCTTAAAAAATCCTTCATTTTCTGTTTGGTTTGCTTGGATTAATAAGCATAGAGGATGAAGAAGTTGGGATTCATATCAGAAGTTTGATTTAGGTCGTATAACGCTTCTTAGGCTACATATTTTTGTTTGTGCTAGGGAGCTCCTAATGGATTTTCATGCAAGTTCGGGGAAGAGGAAGCCTGGACAGATTATTATATTCAGGTGCAAAATCTTTTAATATCATTGTTTGTTTATTGTCGTGATATTACTTCTTGTTTACATAGATATAGTCCTTGAAATCCTTGAGGAAACCTCGGGGAAGCTAATTAGATTTGGCTTATAACATATCTGAATCTCAAAGACTTGTAAAAGGTTTTGCTAATGTAAAGTTTTTCAGACAAGGTTTAAGTGAATCTCAATTCAAGCATGTTATTAGCGAAATGGAGGAAATTATTAAGGTCTGTTTTGTAAACTCATTTGATCAAGGCGTATATAGATTCTGCCTTGTTTCTCGAGGTTCTTAATCCGCTTTATGGACCATTATAGGCCTGTAAGTTCCTGGATGAGACTTGGTCTCCTAAGTTCACTCTGATTGTTGCACAAAGAAGACATCACACAAAGTTGTTCCAAGCTAATTCCAGTGACAATATTCCTCCTGGTGAGCTTTCAAATGCCTACAACTATACTAGTACTAGTAAAACCACCAGCACAGCATCAAACAAATACATTTTACAACTCTACTTTTCTAATGACAGGCACAGTCGTTGATACTAAAATTTGTCATCCGCTGTATAATAACAACTTCTACATATGTGCACATGCGGCAAGAGTTGTAAGTATTTCACTAAAAAAAAACAGTTTTTGGATGAAAAACATGAAGCAACACTTTGTCGTATGCATAGTCCTGTCAGGCATTTTTTTGCTTTAGCTTCTTCCTTTATAATGTAGAAAACATAATGCAGGGGACTAGCAGGCCAATTCACTACTTTGTTTTGTTGGATGAAATCGGCTTCTCATCTGATACTGTGCAGGAACTAGTCCATTGTTTATGTTACGTGTAAGTTCCCCGTGGTTATGCTTGGATTTTACCCAATTCTTTGAACTTCTCTGATCGTTTCGAATTTGGATAACATTTTAGGTCTCAGAGATGCACCAGTGCTATATATGAAGGTAAAAACTATAGTCAGTGGCCTGAGTAAAATAGTTTGCTGCTTCTCTTGCATTTCTTTTCCCCCCTTTTGATTCTGAATGACTAAGATGTTTTGCAGTGGCTCCAATTCGTTATGCTCGATTGGCTTCAGCCCAGATGTTAGAAATTATGAAGACTGAGGGGCCTGAACTGCCAATGTTGCACAAAAATGTGCGCGATACAATGTTTTTCTGCTGAAATTCTGTACCATCATCTGCTAAAAAGTGCAGTTTTCTTTGTGTTTAAAATGTACTGTTAACAATTAGGCAAGTCTAAAAGGCACTGATTACATACAAGACTTTCAGATTTTGTGAACAAATTAAACCTCAGGATGCTACATCAGTATACAAGGAGGATCACTATCTATTTACTGCAAGTCTTCTTTGAAGAAAACCTTATGTTGTTATAATATTCTTAAATTTCGTGTTCAGTTAAATTCAGACACATAAAAGAAAACTAACTATGATTAATTGATGCAAATATATGTGAATAACATATATAATGTAATCATTGATTTGACGTGGAGATGAAGTAAAAATAATTTGCCTTATGTCCAGGACTCTTCAACGTAGTTGAATATAAATTATCATGTTGAATATGAATGGTCTCAATAAGATCTTTTTTATGATAAGATAGTAGTCCCAAAAACTCAAATATTTTGAAAGTGAGTTATAAGATAGAAAATGTTGAAATTAACAATATTAATTTTACCAGTTAGATTTTATTCATTAAGAAAAATCATAAATAAGAATAGTGTATTTTCCATCAAACAAAAAGTATGTGAAACTAGTTAAGATAATATAATCTTTAATGGTATGAATATGTCGATGAATTCTTGATTGATAAATAATAATAAATGCATATAATGCCTAATTTGTGATGAGTAATGCATAATTTGAGGAAATGTGAATTTATTTTTCTATTTATAAACATATCAATTATCATATTTATTGTAATTGAAATGTGAATTTATTTTTCAGGTAAATACTTTTATATATATATATATATAATGTTATATGAATTTAAATAATGTCAAGTGAAGAGCAAATTGATAATCCAACTTTAAGCTAAGGGGCTTTCCACTTTTAATATAGCATATATATATATATATATACATGATATATGATGATATGCAGGGGCGGATCCACGTGGGTTTCAGGGGTTCATCCGAACCCCCTCGGTAAAAAATTACACTATATATATAAGATAAATTTTCTATAATTTTGTAGATATATATATTTTGAACCCTCTCAATAACAAGGAGAGACTGATTGCGCAACAACAAGTCTCCCTGAAATTATCTTTCACATCACCAATTCGAATCCTTGTGATAACTTTTTATTTTTTATTTTTTAATTTCAGTTTTTTTTTAAAAAAATTCAGTTCTGTTTTTCAAGTTTTTTTTTAGTTTTTATTTTTATTTTTAAAAAGTACTAAAAGTGTGGTTTTAAACCCAAAAAAATTCAAAGGTCCCATTTCTAAAGGCTTATTTACATGTTTATATTTTTATTTTTCGAACCCTTGAACAAAAATTTTGGGTCCGCCACTGATGATATGATATATGATAGGATGATGATTAGCATATCTTATTTCTATAGAAAATTTAATACATTTTAAATAGTACATAGTAGTTTTATACTTCAGAAAAAAAAATGATCTCATTACCATTATCTAATTCAAAAGGTTTGTAAGAAAAAGAAAGTAAAAGAAGAAGGCAAACTTACGAGGAAGAAAGACTTTTTACGATTTAATTTCACGCTGCAGAAAATAATCAGACATCGTGCATTATATAGGCTTATAACTTAACAAATAAAGTTAAAAATAGAAACTAAAAAGTAGTGGTAAAATACGGGTAAAACATTGAAAATATGACACACTAATATAGCTAAAATAGTAAACATGACTAAGGGGTTCTTTGGTAGAGTGAATTGCTATAGCAAAAATAATGCAAATACTAGCTCTGTGTATTAGTAGTTTCTTATTTGGTATTCTATTGTGTATTGAGGAGTGTATTATTAATATCATGAATTTCTATATATTAGTAATGGAAAGGGATTTAATACATGCATTAGCATAGTTAAAAACTCAATTACCTCTCAAAAGCACTTTTACATCTTTTCCACTATAATTGTGGATGATATTTTTGTAAATAAATATTTTTATACAATGCATGTTATTTTTAATACACCAAACCAAACAATACATAAGAAATGATATATGCATAACTAATTCAAACATTACTAATAACTTTATTGAACATTATTTTTATACATTCTATTTAACGATATCAAAGTAGAACTTAATTCGACTAAGAGATAAGTGTCAAAAATACACATAAACTATCCCCTCTTATTGAGTTTCATACCTAAACTATCACTTATTAGTTTGAGAAACACACATCAGTGGTGTGTAATGCACCTCTCTCTTTTATTTAGAAAAACCTTGACACATGACATTTCAAATGGATAAAATATTCCACCTTGACAAAAATTAAATAATAAACTCTTAATATTTAAAGTATTAGTATCTCCCAAAAAAATATTTTTTTAAAAATAAAATTTAAATTATTTTTCTTACCCCACTCCACCACCTCCTCCCCGTACCCCCTCCTCTACCCCACCCTGTCAATTCCCCATCCTTTTATTTTTTAAATTTATTTTATAATATAATTTTAAAAAAAATTCACACTTCACCCCGCCCCCCCTTAAACCACCCACTCCCCACATAAAAAATGATATTATTTTATTTTAAAGAAAATGAAAATTCTACCCCATCCTATTTAACCTCCCGCTCCTAATTTATTCATTTATTTTTTACATTTTTCTCATTTTGTGTTAGATATGTACATATATTTTTAGGATTTTTTTCGTGTACCGAATATAACATAAATGAAAATTTTATTTAGAAAAAAGTTTTGTGGTGGCAAGTAAAACATATTTCGATATGTATATATCTAACACAAAATGAGAGAAAAATTGGAAGCAGACGGTTATGTGGAGTGGGTAGATTTTTTTTAAAAAGTAAAATAATAACTAAATTAATATTTGAAGGGGAGGGGGGGCGTTACGGTGAGAGAAAGTGATGGAGTGGGGTAAGAAAAAATTTACATTTTATTTTATAAAAAGATATTATTTTTTTGGGATAATAATTTTTTAATCTTTAATTTTAACTAATATTTAATTTATTTAATTTTTGTCAAAGTGGAATATTTTGTCCATATGAAATGTAATGTGACAATTTTTTTCTAAGTAAAAAAGAGAGGTGTGTTTCCTAAACTAATAAATGATAGTTTATAAAGGAGACTCACAACTATCATAGTTTATGTATGAAACGGAAAAAAAAAGTACTACTCTCTCCATTTAAAAAAAATGACCTAGTTTTTTTTAGTCTGTTTAAAAAAGAATGATCCTTTTCCTTTTTTGGCAACACTTTAACTTTAATTTTTCATGTGACATGTTTAAAGCCACAAGATTAAATGACATTTTGATACAATATAACTTTAATTTAAAATTAAAAGATTAAAAAATCATTTTTTTTTTAAACTTTATTTTAAGTCAAACTAAATCATTCATTTTTGAAACAGGGCTATAATTTAAGTGTGTTTACCAAAGTCTAGCAAGTGGTTGATTTTGTTGACTAACAAGTTTTGAAACAAAAGAAAATAATTCAAATATACGTGGCATGATTTTGGCGGCATGATTCGGGAGACGAAAAGATCAAGTTCAGCTATTGACCCTGACGAACTTGAGTGTGTGATTCGGCTATTGATCAAATATGTAAGTTATAAACATATTAATCTTGAGTTTTTTCCAATATCCAGAACTGATTTTGTTCGATTTCAGTTGAATTTTGAAGATCTTTTTGTTTTTTATTTTTTGTGTTAGGGCATATGAAGAAATTGCAATAGAAGCAATAAAACATGCTCTAAAGGCCCTAAGAAAACGGCATTTAGTCGAAGAAGGGGCTCATGCCCCTGCTTTGGCTGCTCTCAATAGGTCTCCCGTTTTGCAGGTGCCATTCTGTTATCCATAGTTGCTCTTTTTCTTTTTTTTAACTTTTCGAGTTCGTAATGGTTGATTTCGTTTTTTCTATGCGTTGAAAGTAGCAGGTTCAGATGAACCTGGTGACCGTACGCCACATACATACGCCTCTGATTGTGTCGGTAGAATTTTTTTTGGTTCACAGTCGTTCATAATTGGGCTTGCACCACCTCCTTGTTGGCAATAAAACAAGAAAAAAATGGGAAATTAAAAAATAGAAAAATGAACATTTGGGGTGTGTTTGGTATGAAAGGAAAATATTTTCCATCAAAAATGTTTTTTTTTGAAAAATAAGTTGGTTTCTAACTTATTTTCTTATGTTTGGTTGCTGAGAGAAAAATATTTTCTTGTGTATGAAAAACATTCTTTAGAAAATATCTTTTATTTTAGACTAGAGAGTAAAAAATACTTTTTAGGAAAATAAGTTCTGATGTAAAAACCAACCCAATAATTGATCCGGCACCTAATCCTGACTATGACCCGATCGAGACACGGTCCCAAGACCCAACCCAGGACCTAAACCCGTCTCCTGACCCGAGTCCGACATTCAGATTGAAATATGATCCTGAGACTCGACCATAGACCCAACCTTGACTCCCAACCCCAACATCCAACTCAGGATACAACTTTTGAATCGAAATCCAACCCCAAGACCCGACTCGAGACCTAACCCCAACTCCCAACCCAAACATCTGATTCAGGATCCAACTTATGAATTGGGATCCGACCCCGAGACTCGACCCGACCCCAACCTTGAATTGAGACCCCGATCCCGACCCAAAATTCGACCTCCAATCCTAACTCGAGATCCGACCCTGACTCAATCTAAAACTCGGAAGCTAGGTTTCGAATTGAGGTCGAGAGTTGGGTCTCAAATTGAGAATCAAGAGTTCGGATCCAAGATTAGGATCGGGAATCGATAGGTGAGACTTAAGTTAGGATGGAAAGTTGAGGAGTGAGGTTCAAAATGATTTTGGAAAATGTTTTCCTAGATTTTTTGTTTTTTTAAGAGAAGTCATTTTTTCCTTAAATTTGAGGAAAATAAGTTGATTTGAAAAACATTTTCCAAAACATTTAAGCCAACCAAACCTGAGAAAATTGGAAAACCTTTTCTAGAAAACATTTTCCTTCGTACCAAACACACCCTTAGTGACCATTGATATTTATGTAAAGAGAGAAAGGAAGATAGAGAAACTCTTGTTGAGTTGAGTGATTAACGACATACATGAGAGTTCTTTGTGTATGAGTTGGAGCAAATAAATAAGACAGCTTCCCTAGTTCTTCTGATTCTTAATAATTGTAAGATAACGAAAAATCTCTATGTAATGTTGTTAATGGTTTTCTTGACTTTTAATATGTTCCCTCAAAGAATCTAATCCAGTCATGAGACGAACTGATTTTGCACTGCATGAGACTGACTTGGCGATGGCACAATTGCACATACATCGGAAATGACTGGATTTGAGGTGCATGCTACCAGGTTGACGACAAAGATTATCATGCTGTCAGCTAACCAGATCATGTTCAATTCATAGTGCTGACTAAATGATATGATGTTGATTGGGCAAATGTGAGCCATTAATTTGACAGCATAAACTGCTAGCTTGAAACCTCAGCAACATGAACGGAGGACTTCGGGGCCACGGTTTCACCTTTTCATTCATCTTAACTAGATTAAGCTCTGGAAGATAGAACTTGATACCAAGTGAAACAAGAAAAAGAAAAAACTGTTGTTAATTGGAGTGTTACAACATATAAGAGGATTCTATATGTAGGAGCTTTGAGCTAATCAAATAAGGAAAGTTTTCTAAATCTTTGTGTTCCGTTTGTTAGGACATGATAGTGGAAGATGTTTTACCGAGTATTCTTGTCAACTCTCTTGACTTTCAACAAAAACGTAATTGTAAGAATGTTTTGTGATATATTTAATATTTCTCGTCTTTTAAGCAGTTCATATTTTGTAGTTTTTTCCATGTAGTGAGTCACTTGGCTTGCATGATGTAGAGTTTACTTATTGCCAATAATATCATGCTTAAGGAATGAGATGCAGGTTAAACTGACCAACTGCAGCTTTCTACATAGAAATTTTAATTACCGGTGAATGTGGAATTATTTGCACTCAGTCACTTCTCTTCTAACTATGCGTTGCTGAGAAAGTTATCCGTGTGCTTATGTAGTTCCTGTGATTTTAGGGTTCAGAGTGGAAAGAGAAAGCTGAAAATCTTGAAGTGGAACTTCAACAGTGTTACAAAGCTCGAGCACGACTGTCAGAGCTGCTTGTGGTTGAAATAACTGAATCCAGAGCATCAAAATCTTTAGTTCTAGAGAAGGAAACTCTCATTACTGACCTTCAGAATGAGCTAAATTCAGCAAGGTGCTATTCTCATCCTCCTAAAACATTTGCTGTCCTAAATTACACTCTTCCCTTTGCGAAAAAAAGGAAGCACATGAAAAGTAACAGAAGGACAGAAATAAAGGAACACACTAGGGATTGCTTAGAATTATGATCCTTACCAAAAGGTGATTCTGTTTCAAGCTTCTGAATGAACTATCATGTTTAAGATTATAAAATAGTATCTTTGTTTCCCTATTTAACAAATAAAGTATACTTTTGATGTCCTAAGATGAGCTCAACTGTTTTACTTTGGTTGCCAGGATGGAGTTTAACTGCTCGATTCTTTCATTGATGAGTGTGCTGCAGGGATGAATGTTCACGTTTAACTGAACTTCTTGAGGAAAAGAGTAAAGCTTTGGAATTGATTATGTCCGAGCATCAGGACCTTAAGGCACAACATGAAGCAGTTACTTGGAGAGCAGAAATTAAAATATTGGTTGACCGATGGAGGCTGCAGAAGATGCAGGATGCTGAGCGCCTTAACGAGGTATTGAGTAATTCTTGCTGTTTATCCTTTTGAGTGCTTTGCTATTTGTGGTTCTTTAATATTTTGAACCTCTGACTTTTCATACAAATTGAGTGTTCATCACGCTTCGTTACTGTTAGAGAGCTAAGATGCATATCTCTGTTGCAGTAATAAACTGTACTTTAATTAATAATGTATCACCAATTCAAGAAGCCTTATTTTGGCTTCTCGTCATGGAGATTTCTCTACACTTAATATAACCCTCAACCTGTTCAGTTGTTCTTATATCCTTCAACTACTGTCCCTGTTACCCATCCATGTGGCACATTCTTTCTTTTATGATGGTGGTGTTTGTGCCAGCTTGTGCATACCTCGACTACTCCACTAGTATCTGGTACCTCCCACCAGCATAGGTACCGAATAACTCTATTCATCAAGGCTTAGGTAGATGGGAGAAATAATCTAGAGTGTTTATCACTACTGGGATTTGAAACTCCATGCGGTTTTCACTCACTTCATTGACCACTAGGTGACACTCTTGGATGTTATCCATGTGACATACTCTATCCATTTTAAGACTTCAATGATGAAGAACTACTACTACCGAAGAAGGGGAAAAGTGAAAAATAAAATGATAAAGAACTACGCTAATATTTTAAGTATAATCTAGCCTTTAGGTTGTGGACAGATGAATGACATAAAACCAGGGTCGACTCAACAACATTGGGGGCCTAAAGCGAAACTTAAGAGAGAGCCCTAATATTTTTTTTTCCGTCATATATACTTTTATTTAAAATCTACTATACTAGTTATTTTAGATGCGAAGTCATTAGGTACTGTTTTATAATCAATTTGTTTTAATAATTCATTTTCAAATGATAATATAGCCAAGTCATTCAATCTCTCTTGAGACATTGTTGATTTTAAAGAAGATATAATCAATTTTAATTTTGGAAAAACTTCTTTCGGCTAAGACAATGGTTACAGGAACTGTTAATATTATTCTATAAGCAATATGTGAATTTGGAAAAGAATCAAGTCTTTTTATTTGATTGAGTATTTTCATTAGATCATTATCTTCTACTTGTACTATTTTCTTAGCACTTTTAATTCAAAAAATAAATCTAAACCATAACTATTACGTGTTAAAGAAACTTCAAGGTTAAGACAATATTAAATTCTCATCATCTAGTAATCTCTATATTTTACCACTAAATAAGAAATTTAAAATATTTTCATATGCTTCAATTGGTTCAAATCTATTTTGAAGTGAAAAAATAGTTTGATCTACTTTACATATATAAAGCAATCAACTCTAAAAGATTCTTCAAGGGACTTTGTGATTTCACTATCCATATTTTCATCAAATTGTTTCTTACTCGGGTTTATTTTCATCTCATATGCATTTTCCTTGGTAGAAATCATAACACTCATAGTACATATAATTTTTTTTAAAAAATAACATATATAAGTAATTGTTTTTTTTAAAATGGGGGTCCCAAAAATATGGGGCCCCAAGCGATGGCTTTAGTGGCATAGGGGTTAAGACGGCCCCGCATTAAGCCACCATAAGATAAAGGAGTATCATATCTTATGAGTTCTCAAATATTAACAACTTGTGGTTCTATAAATATTTGGGTAAGAAAGCGCACATACTGAAACTCCAGATGCTCGACATTTTACTTTCCGTCATGCTGGAGTGGCTGGTGGTGATCGGTGTAGGATTTTATTACTGGGGTATCTCCAATATCTTCGTCTCATAATAACTATTTTATGTCAGTATAATGCAAAGTTTCTGAGATCTGGAAATGAACTGTTAGTGAGGGTTATTATTGGTTTGTCGACATGTATTTATTCAAAGAATGGTAGATGGCATCTTTTGCCTTTTTATTAACAGGACTTGGTGACTGTTTGGTAGTAGTTCTCCATGCTAAAACTTTTAATCATGTTGTTCTGCCACCAAAACGAGGAGGCGAGCTCCATCTCTTAGCAAGTTATTCTACAGCAAATCTACCCTGTAATCTGAACAAAATTCAAATCTTTGACAAGTTTGGCTAATCCAAAGGAACTGCCAATGATCATTTATTCAATTCTCCTAATAGAATAATAGGGTTAGGGGAACTATATTTTCAGTCAGTATTTTTTATACGTTTAACAATGATTTACCCATGATAGGTTCTCTTGCATTTTCTTATTTGTTATTTTTTGTGTTGCTAGTCTAATGCTCTCTATGAAAATATGCTTGATAAGTTCAAGACCGCCAGTTTACAGAAACTTCCTCGTCCGCAAGTGGGCGATGTGGTCCCCCAAAGTGAAGATGCTACAGAACCTTACTTTGAGTCTTCCATTCCTAGTACATGCTGGCAAAGGATCCCCGCCCATGATGGTGGATGTACCTCGATTCTTTTTGAGTATAAGTCCAGTAAATTGATAAGCGGTGGGCAGGATCGGGAAATTAAAATTTGGGATACTAGAAGTGGATCATTAAGTAGCATTCTTTATGGTTGTCTGGGTTCGGTCCTTGATCTTTCCATTACACATGATAACAAATTCATCATAGCAGCAAGTAGTTCAAATCACTTGTATGTGTGGGATGCAAATTCAGGCAGGATACGCCATATTCTTACTGGGCACATCAACAAGGTTTGTGCAGTTGATGTGAGCAGATCTTCAAGTCGCTATGTGGTGAGTGCTGCTTATGATCGCACAATAAAAGTTTGGGATCTGCAGAAGGGTTACTGTAACAACACTATCATATTTCACAGTAACTGTAACAGCCTTTCGTTAAGCACGGATGGACTGACTCTCTGTTCCGGTCATGTTGATGGTAATCTTAGATTATGGGATGTTCAAACAGGCACGCTTCTGTGTGAAGTTGCTGCACATTCACAGGCTGTTACATCAGTTTCACTCTCTCAATATGGAAACATGATATTAACCAGTGGGAGAGACAACTTGCACAATCTATTGGATATTCACAGCCTTGAAATTTGTGGCACTTTCAGATCAAATGCAAATCGAGTTGCATCTAATTGGAGCCGATCCTGTATTAGTGCCAATGACGGTTATGTTACTGCAGGTTCTGTTGATGGATCTGTTCATATTTGGTCAGTATCAAACGGTAAAATGGTAAGCACATTGAAAGAACACACATCCTCTGTACTTTGTTGTTCATGGAGTGGTCTTGGTAATCCTTTGGCCACCTCAGATAAGAGTGGAACCATATGTATTTGGTCTTGATAATCAGTTCAAAGATTGCTCAGTAATTGAGATTTCAGTGAGGATCACGAGTGTCATTGTTGATTTTAGTTTGATTAAAGCACAAAGTTGGTCATCATAGTGAATGTGAAGCCAGCCACAAATTGGCATTGTCCATATATAAAAATCATGCCAAAAGGGGCCTAAATTGTAAATACCAGTTGATATTGATTGGATTATGGATATGCATTATGAACGGTTAATTATTTGTGGAAAAATAAAGTGGTCTTTCGTGGTGATAATTTTTATGTGTATGTATTGACAGACTATAGTCGTGCTCAGAAGTTTGGGTCTTGAATAATCAAATACTCTGTATCTCAAAATAAGGGTCTTGAATAATCAAATATTCTTTGTATCGGGTGTTTTTTTTTAATCTCACAATAAGTGTCGCAAGTGTCGCATTAAGAAATCAAGACTATAATGGTTGTTTGGCTAGGAACAAGTTATTTCAGGTTAATTATTTTGGAATAAGTTATCTGATCATATATATGAAATAACTTATTTCATTACTGTGATGTAAATGGTGGAATATTTTTAAGGAAAAACTACATAACTACACATACATCACTACCATATATACTTTATTTATCTCTAGTTTAAAATAATTACATATACTACCACTTTTAATATTTATATCATATATTTTTTAAAAATTAATTAGATACACAAATCTCTTAAATATGGTATTGGATAATTATTTTAAATTTAAACTCCTAAATTAATGGTCCATATTAACAACTCAATTTTTTTATATTCACATAAATCAGATTTTTCGTTCCCCAAACCCACGTCCACCAACCCTCTTTCTTTCTTCCTTCATCTTCTCCCTCTTTCTTCCTTCATCCTCTAAATACATATTTGCATGTTCAAATCAACATTATACATATAGGTTTGTTTCTATTATTTTATTAATCTCATGTATCTTGATTTTGTATCTGAGTTAAAGTTCATAATGTTTTGACTTTCAATTTTAAAAAGTTTTACAAATTAGGTTTTATATTTTTTTATTTTGTTGCTTCTCAAATACTTTAATGGCTGGTCATTCTCAAAATCAGATGATTTTTGTTAAAGCATTAACAATATTATACTAAATCAAACAACTTTTATTTGTTATTTTGACTCATGAGTTTCTCATTGTAGGGACTAACTTTTCATCCGTTAACATTCAAGCCAAGAATAGATCTAAGTATAGGAACGACTCAATCAAGAGGGAAGAATTACGCCAAGCTTTACTTAACATAACAAATACACCATTAGATATGCAATAATGTTGGATACACATCAGATGTACATGTATCTAGTTAAGAGTTGATGTATCTGAGTTAAGGTTATATTTATTTGTGAGAAAAAAAATTCAAATGCTAAAAAAAGGAAGAATTTTGAATTTTTTTTACTTTTTCTTTTGGATTAATGATAAGACAGATACTCAAGCATCGTGAGTTGTTCACAAATTTGTGTGTTTCAATTACATTCAATATTTAGATACACATAATTTATGCATATGCTTACTATGTATCCGAGATACATGT